>RBZT01000173.1:0-32863 GCA_003693705.1 Polymyxa betae
ATGTGTCTATTCTCAGGATATAGTTTCGATTGGATTATGAATGAAGTAAAAGCGTTCAGCAAAAATCCAAAATAAATGCGATTCTTGGTTATAAAATTCGTTTTCTTGATTGAAGCAGTCAGCAGTATCGTGCGATCTCAGATGGGTGACCAAGTTCGATTTCTGCGAGAGCGTTCACCGACATGTCGGACATTGGAATGGACGCTCGCCAGTATGGGTCGCCATTTGAGTATTTAGATGATGACGCTGAGCGAAGCGTTGATGACAGACTTCGCAAGCGACCGGTTTCTCGCCTGTATGGATGAGCGTGTTGAGGTTCGAAGTCTGCGTGAAGCTCTTCCGGCAGATAAAGCATTAATACGGTCGTTCGTCATTAAGGAGAAGTCAGGTGGCTCTGCTGTTGAATCGTTTTTCCCACAAACTTCGCATTTGAAGGGTTTTTCGCCCGAATGAATTCGAAGATGAGTTCGTAGCATGGATGGGTATAGAAGGATTCGCTGACAGAGCTTGCAGGTGATCGATCTAAGTAATATCGCTTTCAGGGTCAGAGAATCCTTCACACATTACGAAGCCGAAAATTCTCGCTGGTAATGAACCAATTCATAAAAGTTTAGACAAATATTCTTTCGTACTGTCATCAGTTAGCTTTACTCGACGTCCGTGGTTCCATTTATCGTTTCGGATGTATCCGGTCATACTATCCCCGATGTTTCGTCAATGCCTATCTGGCTCTGGCCGGTCATAATCCACCGAGGACACGGTCCATTAGAAATCCGCATTTCGACTGTGATCGTGGTCATGGAGGTCGTTCTATCGCTGTTCGCAGCCCTCGCCCGGTCGTATCTGAAACCGCGTCGTTTGTTGACCACATCAATAGTCGATGTTATGTTCATCTACGACAAGACAACCGTTTTGTAAGTTGCTCACCCTCTAATTGATACAAGCGATTCTACATTGACTCCGATGATCGATTTCCTTTCAGCTTGTAAATGAGTGTATTTATTCAATGGGATCATCACAGCTGAATACACAATTTCTCCTCCATAGTTCATAATGAAGATGTCCTGGACTAAAATATTCGCTCATCTTGTTTGAATAATCACTGACCCAATGTGTTAACTGAACAGAGAAAACATTCCGATCCGAGAGATCCCGCAGCATCGACTGCGTATCACGTCCACGTTGATCCAGGTACTCGTCCACGTCCCAGAACCCGAACATCTGATTGATATCATACAGCAACGGCCATTCGGATCTCTGCAATCGGGTCTCGGACTCCGTGGCCGTCGACAGCAATGTCTCTACAAGCAGATGACCTCCCATGGCGACATCACCAAGACCCGGGTCGGCTTCGACGTCCGGGTACGCCCTCGCCATTCCGAGCAGCGCCTTACGCAGGAACGGATGATGCCGGTCGAACTGGCCCAGGATCCCGTTCGTGCAGTACCAGGTGCGGCCTGCGATGAACGGCAGCGAATCGTTGAAGGGTTGCTGGATGTCGTGATCGGCGTCGCACTGGACCCAGCGGTGTCCGTGACCCACCGTCACCCGATCGTGACACGGGAGGCCGTTCCGCATCGTGAACGGCCTCAGGTACAGGGCGTCCGCGTCCAGCCACGACCCGCCGTGAAGGTACAGTACGGCCAGACGGACAAAGTCCGACAGAATCATGGGCGATCGTTCGATCGCCGGCCACAGCTGCGCGGCCCAAGTCGAAGTCCGGAAGACGGCGTCGTCGAGTTCCGGAAGAGCGTCCAGGAGTTGGAGTTGCAAGTCGGTCAGGTTGAGCGGGACCATGACGACGCGGAGATGATGGGCCGCGAATCTCGGATCGATGGCGTTCAGATTGCCGTAGATATAGAGGGTCGTGTTCGGGTTGTTTTTCAGAAACGATTCGAAGCCGAGTTGGTACGCTCGAGGTAACGTGGACTGCGTTACCACTGCGAACGCATTTTGCGAAGTCGCGGGATAGTGTGCGGATGTGGATTGCAGTTGGCAGACGCTGTGTGAGAGAGCGTCTGCGCTGATCTTCGAGTCCATCTCCAAATCGGATTTCAACGAAATCGCCTCCGAATCTAATGTCATTTGTTAACGTAAAGAATTGGCTGTTTTGAAAATCAGAAAATTGTTGGTATATTTCGTTACTCAATAAGCGTGTGATCAAAAACGACCCTTGTAACATAGAGTAATGTGAAACTTGAGCAAACTTGAAACATTAACAGTAGATTGAAAGCGTTTTTTAAACAGAAATGGATCGAATGTCTCTAACCACTCTGAAGAGTTACCAGCTGTGTCATAAAGTGCAGTTCTAAGTAATGTAACGATATAGTTGTTATGGCGACAATACTGATTGCTATCCAGGCAACGATGATCAGAAATGGACGACATCTTGAGACTGTCCTGGCTGAGATCGTTCTGGATCTCCATCTATCAATATTCCGATCCATGCCACCATTGTACATCATAATCTGTTAGTCAACCGAGCGGAATAAAGTACTTCCAGATAGGTGGACGATACCCGCAGAATGACGAGTGGGCGCATGCCTCCAGAATGAATCTACGAATATGCAAACCCTAACCCTAAAATTGATTTCACACTGAAGCACCTCTGTAATTACAATATGTCGGCAGCCTGACAAAACTGATTGAGGGCTCTGAAACAGGTTTTGACTTCGAAAATTTAGAATGCCGGAGACACACATTCCTCGGATGCTTTTTGGATGATTTTAAAACTTCCATTCTCCAAGACTGCGATATTTCGTATTTCTCACTGTTACGTTCCCATCTCGACTAGAGTAACGATTGGCTCTGGTAAAAGATATTTAAGTCTTCAGTCTATAGCGGATGGTGTGGTGCCGTCTATGTCTTACGCGATATCCATCAACGCTGCCCATCCGAATCCGTGCAGCTTTAACATGGAAATAGCACAATGCTCTGAACTCCCGCCATGGTTTCGTCTAATATCAATGAATCGTATGAGCGTGAAACAAGCTCTCATATCTGAACATAGCGTGATGCGCTTTTATCGCAAATGCGAAAAATGTGTTATAATCTCTGAGTTGCTTGAAATTCTAATTCTCCTTAACATGAGTGAAAAGAAGGGCTGAATAATCTGCGAATCACCCAGTAGGAGACCCTGGACCTCAACTCAGGCCCGTTTAACTGTGCCGCCCACACCGCTGAAAGGAGCAGATAGTGCAATCAAATCCAATCCAAATGCATGAAAATGGAGTGGAATGAAAGCTCTAGGTTTGGAGCGAAGCCTCCATTATCTCGTACGAAACCTCTTCGACATTGACTGATTCAGGATTCCCCACGGGTGCGGCCTCTTGGGGTTGTGGGAGGCTACGCCACAATAAGTGACTGGCTCGACACCTCTGCGGAGCAGCCTCTTCAGTCCTCTCTTCAGACAGTCCCTTGACCCTTCTTTTCTTGACCATTCTGCAGCGCGGCCTCTCTCCAGTTCTTGCTTTCTTGACCTTTTCAGCAGAGCGACCTCTTTCCAGTTCTTGCAGAGCGTCCTCTCTTCAATTCTTGACCCTTCTGTGAGCGGCCTCTCTCCAATTGTTGACCCTTCTGCGAGCGGCCTCCCTCCAGTCCCTTGACACTTCACTATTTATCATCACCATCTTGTATCTGTACATAAAGTGGTAATGTCATCTCGTCATAGTATGGCAGCCATTTCGGGTGTAGCCATTTAGCCCAATTTTTTTAGAAGGCTATTTGCAGCAATAGTTTATGATCAGTCAAGAGCCAGTTTTGGTAGGGCCATGGCGCCGTCTGGCGGCTGTCGCTTTAGTCCTGATTTTCGCTACAATCTGTCTCCTCAGTGTCGTTACTGTCAGTCACGTCAATGATGATCGTCTGCTTTTATCACCAATGTCATCGTTATCTTCCTCGTTGCATAATCGAACAAGGCATGAATGCAGCGATAACCGCGGTGGTCGTGTGGCTTTGGTGACCGGTATTAATGGCATGATTGGATCTCATGTAGCTCGGGCTCTTCTCGAATCGAATCGTGCTTGTTATCATGTCGTTGGTCTAATTCGTCCACGATCTGATCTATCAACTCTAGCTGGTATTCTGGATCAGATCGAATTTGTGCAGGGAGATATTACTGACAGCCATCGTATGATTACCATCATTCAGGAGGTAAACTTTCTGCCTTTACAACTTTAACTTTTTTTATTCAAAACCCATTTTTTCTACATTTCTGAAACCTGAAGCCCTATCTGCTTTCTATTCAACATAATCGTTCGATGGATTTATTATTCCAAATTTAAAATGATCGCTTATACAAGTCTCCTCTATTGAATCGTTTCCGGCCAGGTTGATCCGGATGTGATCTTCCATTTCGCCGCTCAAGCAATCAATGGAATATCGCTCGGTATTCCTCAAGTGACCGTCGACGCCAATATCCAGGGCACCATCAATCTATTCGAAGCCATCCGACGTTGGGGTCGACACCCCCGCGTCTTGGTCGCCGGCTCCAGCACCGAATACGGACAAGCTGCCGAGCGCCATACTGGTCCCATTCCCGAATCGCTGATTCTGGATCCCGTAACGCCCTATGGAATCAGCAAAGCTGCCACCGAGAAGATCGCCAATCAGTATGTGATCGCTGCTGAGATTCCAGCGGTCACGGCGCGTCTGTTCATTCATGTTGGCGTCGGTGGGACGGACTCGCTCGCCATCCATCAGTTCTGTAAGCAGACGGCGCTGGCCGAGCTCGGTCTAGCCGCCCCTGTGATTCGTCATGGGAATCTGAAGACGGCCAGAGATATCACCGATGCGCGTGATTCGGCACCGGTTTTGATTCAGCTGGCCGAAGAGGGCGTTCCCGGCGAAGCCTATAACGTTGGTTCCGGGAATACGATTCATATCAAGGATCTGTTAGCTAATGTAATCGATCAAGCTCGTGTGGTGATGACGCACGAGCAGGATCCCAAACTGTTCAGATCATTCGATGAGAAAGTTCTCGTTGCCGATATCAGCAAGATTCGCGGCCTTACTGGTTGGCGTCCGGCATCCGATATGAGCACGACGGTTGGCAATATCATGGCGTATTGGCGACATAAAGTTCACACATTATACTGTGTTGAAGACGGTGATGGGGTCAACCCGTGTAAGACGGCCGTGAACAGCGACCCGGCTGCTGACAATGGCACTGTCGCCCCGGCTGTGAAATGCCAGTTTGCCGATGTCGATCTCTGGGTTCCCCTTCATGAACCGGAGTTCCCAATGCTATCATTGCTGGTTAATAGCATCAAGACGTTCATGCCATGTTTCAATACGCTGCATATTGTCGTGGATCGACCTGATGCCACCAAAGCATTATCATGGTCAGTTGTAGTTATTCTGAACGATTTTTTTCTTTATTTTTGCTTTAACAAGGGTTTTGGGGTTTTCTTTATATGTTGCTGACCTTTGAATTAATGAAGTTTCTATGTTTGTTAACGGCTATCAGGGTGGTTGAAAGCGATGGTGTTGATGGCATCGGAAGGATCCGAATCGAACCTGTCGATTTCCCAGAAGCGCTTTCAGCTATCAAAGGGCAGCGATTAGATGGGTATATCGTACAAGCGTGGCGTATGCTCTGGGCGGATCAATTCTCGGCCACGACCGGTGCGAAATACGTCATGTTATTGGATACGGATTCGATATTCGCCATGCCGGTGACGTGTCGTTCGATCTTCGATGATGAAGGCCGAATCTATCAGCTGTCTTGGTCGATTGAGCGGCAAACACACTTTCAGCAGCCTTGTATTGATATGGTCTTTAACATCGTTCTATACGAGATGAAGAACTCTGATTTGTTCAATGCAGACAGGAGGTCAATGTACTCGCAGCTATATGGCCACATTTCCCTTCATCATGCCAATCGACGTGTTCGCTCCGATGCGGGAATCGATTCGGCAGCGATTAGGGGGCGCCACGTTCGACCTGGCGTTCGGCTCATGGGCCCAACATTCGAACTGGCGATTCTTCTCCCAGTTCGTCACTATGGGAGAGTATATGCGACTTAATCATCCTCATGTAAGCCTTATCTCGGACCGAAACATATTCACGTTTTTCCAAAGTTTTTGCCCTTGTTTCAGATCATCGATAATATTATATTTTCTGCTTTTTTTTCTGTTTTTTTCTATTTTGTCTGAGAATTTCCTCTCTTGACTATGTTTTCAAAACATAACAATTTCGATTGCTTAACCAACGTCATAGCGTGTTCGCCAAGTTTTCTGTCCAATCTGGAATGATGGCGTTGACAACTCGGCCGTTTTCAATGCATCCGACGATGCCCGGCTGTGTCTGCAGCACGTCCCCGTGACCGTCCACCTCGGCTGGGCCAACAACGCCTACGTCAACGGTGGCACCGGGACCTCGTATCGCCGGGTCGACGCCGGCGAGTTCAACCGCTACTCGGATAAATACGGCGTCGCCACCATCGATGCTGTTCAAGCCATGACCATTCACGGAATCTGTCTCCGGGATCGCTGGGCCAACAAGGACAACCCGTTATGCCACGATATCAACAGTACGACCGTGTTCCCAGACCTTAATCTGTATGGTGACAAACGTCAGCTCGATTGGTCTGTTATTGAGGAAAGATTCAAGCCTGATGATGGCAGTATTCTGTGTTCTGCAGGATCTCGCAGATCTCAATTTGTGTAACTCAGTAACTAAACTCTCTAGTTTATATATCATGACAAGTCCGTTATCGGCGATAGTCAGCGATTGAATTTGTCGCGAGATTGCTCAAAGCCATAAATGATTTGGCTCAAAAATCACCAAAGCTATAGCTTTCACTGTTTGTTAAAATCAACACAAAATTCTACTTGATGGCACTCGAATGTGCACTGAATGGCGTCAATCGAATAAATGATGCTGTTGTAAAATCTTTTCACATTGTTATAAATTTTGTAAAGTTGGAAACTGGTACCCGATATCATTCAATGCATTAATCCAGTATTGCTGCAGTCGAACATCTTCAATATGAATATATCCTCTCTCATACAGCTCTATCGCTAATTCTTCAATCCGTCCTGGCAGGCTGTTCTGCTCTCCTTTCCATTCGATCAGGAAATCGAGCAATGCCTCCGCCCTCTCATACAGAGGAATCTCCGAGTCGAGATCGGCGAGATAGTTATGCGGATTGCGGAACTGATTCACGAGCGGGGGCGAGTACGTCACCCGTAGGCCCAGATCCCAAAGCAATCGCTGTCCGGAATATCCGCGCCAGATATCCGACACCCGCCCGTGGACGGAAATCGGCAGCAATAACATCCAGAACGCCGCCCTTCGGAACAGGCACGCCTGGGCGTTCAGCGGGGCCAGTACGCCCCGGGGCAACAGGATCGGGAGGGCGTCATCGGCGGCGTTGAAGTTGAAGGGCAGCGGCTGCGTTAATCGATAGATGGCGTCCATATCCGGATCGTGATCGGCCAGCGACTGAATCAGACCGATGGCGTTGCCGTCGGCGACTTTCCGGACCAGTTCGGAGTTCCAGGCGGCGTCTTGTTTGATATGAGTGAGAGGGATGCCTCGGGGCCAGACGGGGCGATGGGGTGCCCCAAGTCTCACATACGGATTGTATGATGGGAATTGATGGGTCTCGGGAACTCGAACCGGAACTCGATCATGATCGGACGGCGTCGGAATCTGTTTGTCGCTTTTCAGGATGTTGTCGTCGTCAAAGTCCCAGATGAATTCGGCGCCTCGCTCGATCGCATACAGAAATCCGATATTTTTCCGCCCGAAATGATTCCATGGAAGGGCGGCGAATAGCTGTGGAAAGCGGCCGCCATATGTGTGCTGATCGTCGGCGTTAAGGTAGACGATCGGGCTGGATGCATCCGGGACTTGATAGATGCGAGGTGATTTCCGATCGCCGACCACCACAATACACCATTCAGGTCCCAGATTCGCCTGACGACGAACCGCATCGGATGGCTCGAATATCGTCGTCACAACCGACCATTTTGTGCATTGAAATTGTGATCGGGATTGATTAACTGCTATGGGCGCCCATCCGGAAAACATCACGTTTTCTTTTGGAAAATTTCGAATTTTCAAACCGGAGAATACTTGCCCACTACAGTCAAACATTTGAATAAAACGTTCTGTTTTTGGCCATTTTTCTACCTGGTGGCAGTCCCCGAAAGCGTTTCTGGTTCGATCCAGGTGTCGGATAGGGTCGTACTGGTCAACGAGGTATTGATGAAGACGATGGCGATCCAGATGAATGAGAGACCGGTTAGGATGGCGACCACCTTCGGATTTCTCCATTCTGATTCTTTGTTCAACATATTGATAGACGACAGACTTAAACCCTAATCATACATTGGCAGGTTGCTGCCTGCAGATTACAGTTCATTGGTCACAGTGCAACCTTACTGACACGTCATCTATGATGGGCTGCTGGCTCTCAATCAAGGGAAAGATCGACTCCAGATCAACCTCTAAAAAAGAAAATAAAAACAAAGGGAAAATACGGTTTAGAACCAGAACGAAATTGAAGAGCAAATCGGTCAAAATATATGGAATTAAGAGAAAATAAAAAAACATGTTTTTGAACTTGTTCGATTTTTTAGCTGTCCAAGATCTCCCGGATTCCATGAGATTCGCGTATCAAAATTCCAGCACGAACTGATTGAAAACAGTCCGAAACAAATGATAGGGTTTATCCATAGATATGATGGGGTTGACGTCGACATTGTTCCGGCGCTGTTGTCCAGAATGTTGCCGAACCATGTTGACGATATGATGGCCATAACGCCAGCTTCCCATTCGACAACATTTCCGTGGCGGTTGTATCCTGAACCAGGCCCACGAAATCGCCGTGATAATCGCGAGGCAATGGGAACGCCGTCGAATGGTTGCCGTGATCGCCGCAATGGAATGCATCATGATCGACAACATCGTCTCCAACGAGAGGCCAGATAACATCCTCCAGCCATCTCTGATCTGTATCCCATGATGGATTCGGCAATCGCTCATCAACATATCGGGTCAGGTTGCCGCCAACATCGCCCAACTTCGACCTCAAAGTAGCTGCATGGACACCCCACATCCCCTACGGGCCAGTACGGCGCCTCATTAGAAACGCATTGATGCACTAATACACAAACCCAGACAAAGAGCGCTTCGAAAGCGTCAAGAAGGATGACTGTTTGAAGGATGAAAAGTTTTGTAGAAAAATCGCAAAAATCTATAAAAGCTTTTGTAGAAAAAAGCGGAAAAAATGTGGTTGTTACCCCGGGTAATACAAACCAATGATTAGGATGATCTCTCATAATATGAAAGGTCTTATTAGTCTGCAGCCAGGTGTTCACCGACGAGATCTCGCGGGCCGAGATCCGGGAATCGGCATCGCGGAACAGGGCGTACTCGACCTTGGGATCGGACAGAACCAGGAACCGGAAGATACGCTTGGCGTTGCCCCAATGGGAATAGTTCCCCGGCAGCTGGATAACGGTGCCGCCCGCCTCCCGAAGCTGATCCTGAAACACGCCGGGAATGGTCTCGTCCACGACGAAGATCGATCGCCATGATAGATAATACAGAGGGACGGCCGCCGCATTCGCCAAAGCTCCATCCCGATCCATCCCGCGATCGCCATACAGAGAGAACACCACGACCTTGTTCGCCTGCATGAACGCAGGGCGGCGTACGTGCGGCGTACTGGACCCGGCGTGGCGAAGCAGGTCCGGACGTATGGCATGGGCCTGGTTGCGTCCGATATCGGTAACCTGGAGGACAGTGGCGCCCAGAGCCAGTACGGCGGCGGCCTGTACGAGCCGATGTAACCAGGAGCTGCTGAATACGTGACCTTTCATTTGATGGGTGAGATGAGGGTGGTTGATGAGCTGGCCTTTTTAATATGGGCGGAATCTGATATTTGGGAGGGTCACAGAACATGACGCAACCTGAGCTGCATCTTCAGATCAGCATCAATACAATACATCGATATATTCGGCAGGACGCCCTTGGCAGAGGATAACCCTTCAGAGCTCGAGAACTCTGACAGATAGAACCATACAGATCAGGTCCGAAACAGATGAATATTTCGGGTTTTATTTAATCGCGACATCGCTTTGCCCCAGATTAAACCCCAGCTGGGGGCGCCTTCTCTATCTTATCCTGTTTTTGCGTTATTCGAACATGAAGCCGCCCAGGCTCAAACAATGTCTGCAGCATTACGACAACGACCGTGGCTGCCATTCGTGGGATCAGTACGACCTCAAGGAAGGGGGTGCGGCCCTGCTTCGTCGTATGACCATACCCGTCATAGTCTCAGGCATGAACTGTGTCGCCTCACTGGATGTGTTGTGATCCATCCCCCTATTAAGGATCATCATCATTGGATTGTTGCAAGATGATCGCAGGACGGGGTGATCGTCGTGGTCGTACTGGACCGGGCCTCATGACGGAGTCCATCCCAGCCCTACTGAATCGTCATCGGACCCAGATCTATCTCATTGCTATTATAACGTTATCATCATTCCTAACATGGAATATGTTCCATATGTCATTGCAGGCGTACTGCCCCTCGCCCACTAACGTCCTTGATGGACGGTTGACTGGTCAGGACAGCGTCGTGGTCGCATTCGACGTAACCGAGCAGGAAGCGCGGTCCAGTCCGCAGCTGGTAACGTCAAGTAACGTGCCCGGGCCGGGGTTCGAAACCGATCTGTCGTCCGGCGGTCGTGCTGACCCAATGCCAACAACAATCGAATCGGGCGACGATGCTGTGATGAGTAACGTGTCCGAGTCGAGTCAGGTCCCAGCTGAAACGTTACCTGACCAACCAACGCAGTCGATTGCAGCCGAGTTCTCCGATCCGGAACCGATTCGGACCCCGTCACCGACGGATCTCTACTCCGGGATTCTGCAATGGCGTTACCATCAGCAATGTCAGACGGGTCTCCCGTTTGCTGCGAGCCAGTACGACGATCTGATAGGACAGATAGAGGCGCAGGATGAGTTCTCTGCAGTACAAGTTGGATATGAGATGTGGAATCGACTCAGTCTAGAAGAGGTTCAGTCTCCCTATCGATATTACGCCGATCAGGGAGCCGTGACGGACACCGCTCTGGCCTATCCACTCACGATACTCTCCTACGGGCAACGTCGTGAGCAAGGCCTGCAACAGCTGGAACGGATCGGCGCCCACCACACTGATCTGGTGTCGTACCCGTCCTTAGATGCCGCATTCCATGATCGTCCTTATCTATCCAGATATCTATTTCGTAATGCCATTAATATGGAATGGGATAGATTTACATCATTCTTCTCTGGTAAAGATCAGGGCTATCTATTAAGTACATTGAATCAATGGATCGTATTGGAGCGCCTTAAGAACGGCACCTATCCGGATGAGGTTTTTGTTGTCGAGGACGACGTGTTCATGGTGCCAGATTTCCAGAGGAAGTTCGGCGTTTTAAGGGAGCAGCTGGCCACGTTGCCATGGGAGGTAGGCAGGCAGGAGTTGTGCTAGGGTTTAGGGTTTTAATGGATGCTCAGGTGGTGTTTGTTGGGACTTGTCATCAGATCAAGTCGGATAGGGAGGCTTCATCGAACTTGTTTGTAGCAGATGCCAGCCGTTGTTTTAATGCAGTTCTGTTAAGACGTAGCGCGGCTGTAAAGATATTAGAGGCAGGCGCTGTATTAGATGAATTTCAAGCTGTTGATCATATGTTTAATATCTATATACCAACATTGAATCTAACTGCATATTATGTATATCCACCATTAGCCTATGAGCAAACTAAAATATCACATATTTATCCATGCTAAATACCATTTTGTCACAGATTCATCTTTCACTTTTTATGTTGGGAATCGCCTTGACCGCTTGATGGCGATGAACTCGCGGTGCGATTCGTTCGAATAGGTCGGATGCATATTTCAATTTGATAACGATATGATAGATTCGGTCACAGAAATTGCATCAACAGCCCGAGGGTTGCTGCTACGTCAGACCTCGATTGTTTGTCTATGCAGAATCAGCTCCATTGATCCACCAATAACATGTTCGGATCATACTGTCGACGACCGAAATCCAAGCGATCGCTGCCCGCCGACCGACTCCGATCTGTGCTTTCGCTGCAATGGGTCCAGCTCAGGTCCCAGATTCCACCCGTCCTGCTGCTCCTGGTCGGCGTACTGGCCCTGGCCCTATACCAAAATCGGATCGGGTTCGAATCACAGCAACAGAATGCCGCTATGGGGCAGCCGTCAGCCCCAGATATCGTGCGTCTTTATGATGGCAACAGGCTCTTGTCATAGTTTCATGAAATCTTGAAAATTTTCGGAAACTTTTCGGAGAATTTTCGCCAAAAATTTACCTCATTTTCCCTGCCTGCACATTTCTTGCGGTTCTTCGATGCTGACAATACAGGTGTACAGGACCTCGGATGGAAGGCTCCAAGGTGGCTCCGGGACTATGTTCAATTCTGTGGTGAGCCGGATACAGACACCACCCGATACCTGATCTGGTCCTGTACGGATCAATACTGCAGCGGAATCGGGGATCGAATTCGCGGCATTCTCACGGCCTTCTATCTGGCTGTTGGGACACGACGCAAGCTCAAGATTCACTGCATCAAACCTGTCAATTTGAACCGATCGCTGCAGCCCTCTTGGATCGACTGGTAACGTGTTGGACGGTTACGTTACCCTTGGGCTGTGTAACATAACTTCCCCCAGGTCGACCGATGCCGACATCCTGTTCGCCCAAGCCCCCGAACGTGTTCGTGTTCACGCCCGCAATGACACTCTGGCCTACGCATACGATACCGACCATCTTCGGATTGCTTCAATCTTCACGACGGCCATGGAGCAGTACGCCCTGTATTCGGCCCCGCAGTTCGCCGCACGTTTCTACGGTGATGAGATCCGTGTCGGACCTGATAACTGGGACCTATTAGCGACCTGGGCCTGGGATGTGTTGTTCCAGCCTTCGCCCGAACTTCAGGCCGAGATTGACGCCGTTCGATCTGACGCCGATCTCTCCGGTGACTATATCGCCGTCCACGTTCGTCATGGCGGTCATTGGGGCGATTGGTTACGTCATGATACGGATCAACAACTCTCTCAGTTTATCGAATGCGCCACCAATATGACCAAGTCGATGGGTGGAGATCCACTCATTTATGTCGCCTCCGACGATGTCTGCGTCAAGGAGGAGTTCCGGAAGGCGTTGGCTGCGGTCCGGTACGACCCGCAACCGCCGCGGCATATCGAGAAGACGCGGGATTATGAGGAACAGCTGAGGATCTGGGCCGAGTTTGAGGTGATTCGTCAATCGAGTTGTATTGTGGCAAGTTTGAGCGGATTCTCATTATGGCCGGTTATGACAACTCGTGATCCTGTATCAGGGAGAAGATGTTGGGCGAGATTTGATCGATGTTCTATGGAGATGATATTGAGATCAAGATCGGGCACTATACCAGCGTATGATGCACCTAGTGCTAATCATCCAGATTTCGGTATTACAGCACTACCTTAAACCGCCTTAATAAATAGAGACAACAAGGTAGCTATGATCTATGTTCATTTGTAGGCCTCTCTGCTTATTACACGAGAATTCATTATATCAGCTAGATCAGGAATACAGTACAGAGCTCGTTTAGGTTACATAGATTAGGACCATGATAGGGTTAGGGTTTCGTGTCACCATCGACTGGGTTGGATTTTGGCGGTTCAAATCGTGTTAACGAATTTGCAGTCCGTAATATAATATCGAGATCTGATCTCATACATGATTGCATCTTATGCCACCAATCTGTCACCTGATCCTGTAACCGATCCAGTCGTACTGGATCCTGGATCAGGGCCTTCATCTGCTGGGCGGCCTCCCTCCATGACCCAGCCACAATCCCTGGCACTCGCTCATACGGAGCATGCTGGAACTCCACATCGAGGAAGACGGGAATACTGCCCTGATCGATGACCTCGGCGAGGCGATGCGTCTCGGGGTTGTTGCCGCACGGAACCAGGGCGAACACGGCATTGGCGGTCCGCAGATGCCCATATTCGAACGGGCCAGTATGGCCGCCGAAATCGCCCTCGACCTGGATGTCGGCGAGCGGGAACTCGGCCCGCATCACGTCCACCATCTCACTGCGATCGGCGCGTAACGATCCGATCCACATGGCCGGGCGCTGGCGTTGGCTGGCGGGCCAGTACGACCCGGGCCCGTGCCCGCTGTCGACGTTGCCCAGACCCCGGCCCTGGAGCATGATCCAGTGCACGCCCAGACGCGGCTCGTCGGGTGGCGTGGGGATTGCGGGGAATACTGGCCCGGTGCCGCAGGTCATGTTACCGAGTGCACGGACCTTGATATCTGGATGTGATTTTAGATGATGGAAGTAATAATGGCGAAGGACGTAATCGAATGATTTGTAAATGATGCCGTTCTGGTCGTTAGTTTCATCAGCCATTAACATAAGACCAACCGAGTATGGATGTCGTACTGCCCAGGATAGGAAGGATGATGAGGGCTCTATCCAGCGCGTTACGAGCAAGACCGGTGTTTTGATCATGAGGGCGTCAAGATTATCATCGTGAACGGCAACATAACGCCATCGGACCCAGGACGGAAGCAGTTTATGAATGAACGCGACGCATTGTTCATCGCCACGCTGCCGATCCACGACGATCGTCAGCTGACGTCGTGGATCGTCTGGTTCAGGCTGTGGGAGAGATAGGGCGCTGATTAGGACGTTGGGTCCCTGTATGTATCGAATCAGTACTGCATTAAGAGCGATGACAAGCAGAAGTGAGGTCATGATAAGTGTCAGACGATGTGGTGATGTCCATTCTGGTGATATTGGAGCAATCAACCGGCTGCATCCAGTCTGTTTAGATTTCGACTTGGTTACGAGCATCGAGCTTGACGACGTCCCGTATTTGGAATGTTACCGGCCCACACTAGGCCTCGATGGCCATACTGGACTTCGACGACCATAGTAGGTCTCGACGACTCTGTGACATCATGCTCTTTGAGCCGCCATGGCACTGCCTGATTTAGCAATCAGTTGCTCTGTCTTTCTCAGATTGCAGTATAGCCCCCATAAATGTGTTCAAAAAATTCAGCAATTTTCCCTAAGCGATATCAACTATGAGAATGTTAATAGCTTCATACTTGGTAGAAAAAACTAGTCATTTGAAGAGATCAGGTGTTTATTCCCTTTGGAAGTGTGGTCTTGCGTTATCAAAAGCTTTTCTGCTATTCGTCGGGATCTTCTGTCATGTAAAATGTGAGCAAACTGTCAAAACTTTGACTTCAGCTTTGCGAAAAGTGCGCTCTGTATTCGCGCATCTTTTGGAATTTCCTTGAGCGCAACCCTCCAAGTTGGACGAGAGAAAAGAAACAGAGCTCCTCTTTCATAAAGCGATGTCATTCTTGGCTCGCAAGCGTGTCGTTGATCCCGATGCGTCTACGATCTCCTCGTTACGCATTGGAACGGTCTAAAGGCATGCTATCTATATCTTGCCTTGCTGGCTGCAACGCTATCAAACATTCTTCAAGCTATCGATTTGATCGTCACAGGAGGGATACCCGTTCATTTCGATTTCATCTCTGACCGAACTTCACGTTATCCCTGCATTCATGCCAGTACTGCTTAAAACGTCATACGAATGAAATCCTTTCGTCGACTGTCGTTTATAGCGATGCTGTCATCGGCGACCACCATCGTCGTCCTCATTATGTATCTTTGTATACCTGAATCTGCTATCCCATCAAGCTCATCATCTCTGGAATCGTTCTATATTCCATCTTTCAACGGCACTTTTAGCGAATATTTGACATTCTCGCCCATATCTACTGGCTTTAATTTCTCTGAAGAATTCCATCACGAGAAGTCGTCTCCACCAGAAATCGCCTCACATTATCCAGACGAATCCCAACGTCAGTTCCCGTATCCATTCGTATCCGGCGATATGTTCCGGTTCACATCCGATTTCATATTCGACGAGAACGATTACAGGAACCATTGGGGCCCGGGTCATGTTGGTTCTTGTCAGACCGTCTTTGTCAAGAACAACCTTCTTGGCGACTTCTTCGACGACGTCTTCCCTCATATTCGCCACCCGTTTATCTTAATTTCGCACAATGGTGACGATCCAGCTCCAGGAAGGTTTCATGGGCATTTAGCCGATCCAAGAATCTACTCCTGGTTCGCCCAGAATCTGGACGGGACCCAGCACATGAAACTTCGTCCGATTCCAATCGGCATCACGAATAGCCAATGGGAGACCGGCAATCTTAACGAATGGCGCCGTGCTTTAAGCAGAGACCTACCTGGTTGGGATGAGAGAGACACTCTGCTCTTTATCAACTGGACCGATGTAAACAACCCTATAAGAAAGCTGCTGAAGGAGAAATTTCGCCATTTCACCAAAGATACGGTTGTGGGAGAAGGCAACCATGAGCAGTTCCTGCACAACCTTACTCGAACCAAATTCGTCCTGTCACCGCCTGGGAAAGGCATCGATTGTCATCGTCATTGGGAGGCGATATTGATGGGAGCTGTTCCTATCGTGTTAAGGTCGGGACTCGACCCGCTCTTTCAGAATGCACCGGCTGTGGTTGTTGATGATTTCAACGATATCAGCGAGGATCTGCTGAGGGCGCTCAGGCCATCTGAAAGCTATAATCGTCGCATTATGTGGGCAAATCTCTGGCTCGGTATGATTAAGAATTCTGTTCAAGAATGCCTCGCAAGGAGATCGGAAAGTTGAATACTGCAGTACCGAACCTTGCAGAAGATTGTTTATCACAAGTTGATGCTGCTATGGAGTATCGGATCGTTTTCAGTGCTAGAAGCTTCGAACAAAGCATTTAATAACATGGCTGTGACAACTACAGCCAAGTCCCAGTTATACATTGTTCGTTATAACGAATTGTCATTGTACTTAGATAAAGCTTCTGATATGAAAGAATACACAGACGGAGGGGTGATAATACTTGGATTGTTAACGCTTAGAGGAGTTTAGACAGCTTCTACAAATATCCATAGATAGAGGAGAGATTATTGGCGCGCCTGAGTCGGTGTTCTGCCGCAATCATCATAAACGATGTTGCATAATCCGAGACCGGGCCACAGGGGCCGCCAGACGCTCAGCCTGCTTGACACCGGCAATCTCGTTTCGATGCTGTCGCCGCCTGGCTACATCATACAGCGCCTGCCATCGACCAGCTTGTCGCAGCGAAAGGCTTGCTTGAACTATCGGTTAACAGCACTATACAATAATCGACGTATCTTTACTTCTATAGAATTAATCTGATCGAGACTAGACGAGAACTTCTGGATTTGAAGATGTATTGGGGAGGCCTCTCTGCCACGTCACGATGACGAGGCCAATTTTCTGCATGTAGTTAGTGATCCCCTATCAACATTCTCTCTGCATTTATCATGCAACACAACAAACAACGTCGTGGTTGGAATGAGATATTCGGTAGCAGCCGCTGGAGAGTATGTAGCAGTATTACCGTCCTCATTGCTTTCGTTCTGCTTTCTATGAATGGCTTTATAAAGCCAATCAACACACAAGTATCATGGCTGCCAAAACCATCAGCGATGGATCCTCCTCGGTCTCTTATTCATGGTCTAGAACCTGTCTTCAAGAATAATGGATGGACTGCTATCGACAATCCATGTGCGAAGTTGCCATTCGATCATCGCGATACTGTTAATTGGTTAAAGCAACGTTATTGGTGCGATCGTCAACGATATTTTCTAAGGTCAGTTGCCAAGTTTTACTTTCTTTTTCTAAGGTCGGTTGCGAGTTTTACTTTCTTTTTCTAAGGTCATTTGCGAGTTATACTTTCTTTTTAGGTCAGTTGCGAGTTTTACTCTCTTTGGATTCCAAAACGTCTCTGCTGGTTGATCATGTAAACATTGATGATTTTTTGTGTTCGTAGAGGACATCGTAATCATATGAATCCGACCCAAGAACGTTGGTCGAAGCTGAATCCGAAGCTAAACGTGAAGGTTGATTACAACCGATACGTCGTTAGCGGGCCTGGTCTTGGAGCTACAGTTGAAGGGCGGATTCTGGCCGGTCATACTCGCCTACCAGCAGAGATCGCTCAAGCACCTGCATATACTGGACAGCAACATAACTGTTCTGTCGGGAAACCATGCGGCTTTCAGATACGAACTTTCGATTCACAAGGCGATCCTGTCAATCATAACGAGGCCCGATTCAAGGCCCGGTTGTACGGCACAGCTATCGTCGACGCAGACGTCATGAGTATTGGGGGCGGCGTCTATAACGTGTCGTACACGCCCTATGACGCCGGCATGTACTTGATCCAAGTACTTTTAACGTCGGTTGATGGCGAGGGATTGGGCCCCGAATTCATCAATCGCAACGCTCCATTCCTGGTGAACGATCTCATCTATCAATCCGAACACCTCCTGCACGTTGTTTGGCAAGACGATTCCGACGATGCTGTCGTTTCGCAATGCACGACGGCCGATCTAGAACGGGGACGATGGGTGTATGTCGAGAACGAATGTCGCCGGCCGTACTGCACGATGGCGCCCGGCGTCACGCTGTCCGATTTGCAGATCAATGATCCGCTGGGATTGAACTGGAACTATGTCTGGGTGCCCATTGATTGTTATTATCATCTGTATACGCCTCTGGAATTTCATCAATGTACTCAGCAATGCGGATATTCGCAATGGTCGCTATCAGGCGATTCATTGGGTCGAGAGATGCTGCAGAATCTGCAGATGATTCTCACCGATTATTCGCCGAGTTTCGCGATGCCCAAATTGAAGTTGGGTGGCCCACATTGGTCGAATTCCATCAAGTTCAGAGATGTCACCAACTTCTCTGTCAACTTTGTTATGAATGAATATCATGAGACCGATGATGTCGCCGTCCTGCATTTACACAACGCCCATCAGCTGACGAGCGGCACTGGCGTCTCCGCCCTCTTTCCAACGAACTTCGCAACGATTGAGGAATTCGCCAGAAACTGCACCAAGAATCCCAAACAGCGATGTTTCTATTATGTGAATCCCGCTATACAACGTGAAGCCGATCACAGCAACAATGAAAGATTGCAAAGGTCGTTCTACCGAGATGTTACGCGAGATCGTATGCAGATCTTCAATATGGCATTACGTGATCATGCCAGATCTCAAAATCTGTCGATTATTGAAGGAGAGATGCCCACCCGATCAAGATGGCAATCGTGTTGGGATGGAATTCATTATAGCGAAATGTTCGATCATTTCGAACCCGGAGATTCGAGATGGTTTGGAGGAGCGAGTATGATGATCACACAGACATTCATTAATGCAATTTGTAATCAGCCATGTTATGCGATGGAAACTACCAGCTCATAACACCTCTCTCCAGCTGTCTGCAAGGCATTCCAAATATTGTCAATGTAAATACAGACCATATAATCACTTACTGCTCGAAGCGATTGTCTTCGCTTTTGCCCTTTTTCGAACGAAAGAATTCCTCCAAGGATTTCCATCGGAATCGGTATCTTTCGAATGGATGAATTGCTCAACAAAACGACGTTTTTTTGAAGCGGTGTTGAGCAAGCGACTGATCATCCATTTTTCTTCAAAAATTTGACCCGATAAGATTATCATGTTCAAGGGTTGCCTGAGACAAAATCTGCAAGATCAAAAATTGCCTTCAGGATTGACCTCCTCTGACGGAATTCAGAAATCAGCTTTCATGGAAAAGTTCCGATTATTATATTAATAAATTTATCAGGAAGCGATTTTACTAAAGAGCTTTCTCGAAATCCGCTGTGAATCTTTCTAGACGCTGAACATGCTGAGCACCTTGTCCATCTCCATTCAGAACATGTTGTAATAGCCATTTCGACATATCAAAGATCTCATGATAGGTTCCTCTCGTATCTGGAACACGCGGCAAATGCGAGTCGAATTTCGTGTCGATTTCGGCCGCGCTTAATGACGATGGCCATCCAATTCGATCGATTCGATTTCGATTGGTTCTGTACTTAACTAGAACATCCCTCTCCCAGACAATGCTTCCCGTGATTTGAGCCGTTTTCAGCCGTAAACTGACCAATTGCTGATCCCAGAACCATTCGTTTCCCGTATTAAGCAACGTCGTCCGAATATCCTCGTTGACTCGTTCACAGATATGCTGTTCGGGTGATATGGCGATTGGTGAGATGGGGGATGGAAGACGAAGAATCTGTCTCCATCTAAGACCTGTCATACCAATATTTGATAGAGCCCATTCCTTGAAATTATAACCCCATTTATCATCGGTCGCCTGAAACTCTTCCAGATCGAATAGGAGAATAGGCTGACGTTCCTGCCAGGCCATCGATGTCAACGTCTGATTGGCCAGACGAGCATCGAACGAATCGTAATACTGTCCTTGGCCTGTAGCGATCGGGAGCAGATCGACATCGGTCGTGATCAGGTAATCGTGATCTCGAATGAACGGCAGCATCGATGCGTATAATCGTGATAGTTGAGTTAATCGAACCCGATTATCTGGTAGCGAGGAATCGCCTGTTAAATAATAGACATGTTGGATATCATATTCAGCGAGTAAATCTATGATCAGCTGAGTATGGGAATGATTTCTCCATCCGCTACCAGGCGAATCTTCAACCAGAAAGACACTGAACGATATCATCAGTGAGGGGAAAACCCTAAACCCTCAGCACCTACATTGGCGTGAATTCCTGTCGTATCTTCCATGCTAATACAACAGCTGGTAGCCAATAGGCATATTTCGCATCCGTTCCGACACTCAATACAGCATAACGACGTCTTGGTGCGACGATCATCTCATCGGATGAGGTCTCGTTCCGAACGAGAATCTGAGCGCCAAATGTGCCCATCGTTGGCATCGGTGAGCGACAGTTTTCGCTCAGCACGAATACGATCAAGGCTGTTGATGCTGATACAACTGATACCAGCAATAAGATGGGACCGAATCTCCTGCGCTTGATCTCCTCCATCTCTCAGTAAATGCAACGCTACCTGGGATTATGAGTGACTGCATTCCACTGACTGTGTTTCGGTTACATACTCAGTGGTTGGTTGCTCCACAGGTCATGCAGTCGAATTATCTAAACTTATTCGTTGAAACAAACTAAAACCAAAAGACTTTTAAATTAAGCATTTTTTTATTATTTTTATTTGAATTAAAATGCCTTGATAATAAATAAACATGCTGTTTATAGAAGACTGAATTCGCTGAGTGGCGGCAGCTGGTAATCGTATGACGATAATCATCAGGATTTCTGTTATGTCAATACACTCGGGTTAGAGGTTCGATGGGGTGGGGGAATGCTGGCCCAATGGTGGAAGAGCTATGGCTTGGTAATCATTGCGCTTTTCAATTATCTGGTGAAGCCCATCGTTATCGGCATGATGGAAGAAACTTGCAGCCGTTCCTCGATCTCCGCATAGAGTTGATTGAATCGGTTTCATGATGGAATCTGATTTTGGATAGAAAGCGTCCCGTTGACGAGCGTTGGTTGGCGATTAACGGTTCTCTTGCTTGGTGATCATCAGATCATACAGAAATTCGATAAACGTGCGACTTGTACAAAGCTTTGTCGTTACAGACCTGTTTGGTGCTGTTCAGAACCAATTTGTACCGAATCGAATCTCTTGATGACGAATATCTGGACGATGATCCCGCCAGGCGCCAGATCCCGATCTGTCTGATATACAATCAGCATTTAAACCGAGATATGCCTCATCAGGAACTAACAGCTGAAACGATCATCGTGGAATCCATCATCAACTTGACCGAACTGAAGCCTGTTTGCTGATTGACGAATAACGAGCGCCGAACGCTGCTTGATGGATCTCTCGGCTGCTGAGAGGTCGGAGATGGCCCGGCCATTGGGGCGTTGCAACCAATACCTGAACCGTCACAGATAGTTGTAATCAGCAACGAATCTTGTTGCTGAACCGTCCCATCATGGATCGACGGAAATCGCTGAATGTGACACGAACGCAGATCTATCTGTCATTGATCATATTCAGCTCATTGATCACCTGCACTGTTCTATCCCTATCTCGTCGTCCATCATCGCTCCAAGATCCCATTCGAATCTCCAATCACGATAACGAGACCAAATCCCGAAGCGATGGGCGAAACTCGTCGTTGATCGCCCTTCTCCTGCAATCGCCGAACTCCAAAATCGATGAACTTCCCGGGCACAGCTCGTCGCCGCCGCCATTCGATCGCACCGCCCGGATCGTGCTGGCTCTTCAACGTCATTATCACGACAGCTGTGATCGTGCGCTAACATCGGATGAGATCCTGAATCAGGGAATGATCTCGCAGATCGAGAGCAGCGATGAATTCTCGGGCGTCTTGATCGGGACGGAGATGTGGAATCGGCTGAGCTTGGACGAGCTCGACGATCCGTTCCGTTTCTACGCCGACCCGACCGACAGCGATTCGGACGCGTTCCCGTTCGCGATTCTGTCGTACGGGAAACGCCTTCAGCAAGGGAAAGCGCTGCTCGCGCGTATGGGCGCCGATCGGGTCGATTGCGTATCGTATCCGTCGTTGGAGAAGGCGTTCGCCGACCTCCCGTATCTGTCCCGATATCTGTTTCGTGATGCAGCGATGATGAATTGGGATAATTTCACGATGGAGTTCTCTGGAAAGAATCACGGCTATTTATTAAGTACATTGAATCAATGGATGATCTTTGAACGATTAGCGAATGGGACCTATCCCGATCAGGTCGTCATCGTTGAAGACGATATGTTCCTGGTCCCAGATTTCACCAGGAAGTTTCGGGCGCTGCGATCGCAATTGGCTACAGTACCCTGGGATGTAAGAACACGCTAGGGTTTAGGGTTTTCTCCAATATTCTCGTTTCCAACGCCATCGTGATACTAACCGTCGGGCTGTGCGTTTTAGGTCGTGTTCTTGGGGACGTGTTTCGGGATTCGGTCGTACACGCCCGCGACTCCGAACCTGTATGTTGCCGATAGGAGCCGCTGCTTCAATGCGGTTCTGATGAGGGCCAGCGTGGCCGTTAAGATCCTCGAGGCCGGCGTCTGCGTCGATCGATTCGCTGCTGTTGATCATCTGTTCAATCGTTATATCGTCGATCTGAATCTCAACGCTTATTATGTGTATCCACCATTAGCGTATGAACAGTCGAAGAATGTAATACAGCATCCTTGTTAGGGTTAGGGTTTGCAGAATCTTTTGAGAGCAGCATCGCCACATCCAATATTGCAGCATGTCATTGAACTAGTAGATTGTGCTGATCAGGTTGAGAGCTCGTCTTAACGACAAAGCCGAATCTAGTTAGATACCATCTCTGGCTATTCTGATTATTGGGCTTTGATGGATATTGACCATCTTGAGATTTCCAAAACAATGAACGGATTCGTGCATGCTATATAGCAGATGATTCATATCAATTGACCATTGAGATTAGACCAATTCGATTTTATTATCCATGCAGCGATTGTTAATAGCCAGCCCATATCCATGTCTCGCTCAATTCCAATCATCAATACGATTAGCTTGACAAACAGATCCGCTCAGCCATACAACCTCTGCAACACGTCTCACATTATAGTTCGTGAATGATTCCATAAATCCTCGTCATGTAATATTCGTTTCTTTTCATCGTGTCCATGTAAATAATTGGCATGAACAATGACCGGACCTTGTGGATATCTCACCCAATCATATCCTTCAATCCACATGATCTTCCCGTTCGGGAATACCGACCCCGGCACCGTATAATGAGCGTACTGGCCCGCGATGTTGTTCTTGGCCCGATTCAACGCGACCTGATCGTCCTCGGTCGGATCGCTATTCGCGAACACGATCCATTCGTGAATGAGTTGTTGCGATGTTTGTTTGGGCGTGAAATACAGCAGACACGAGCACCAATACCCATCGGCGCCATCTTCGGAGACGATCAGATCGAGATCGGTGTGATTGGCGAGAATCGGCTCGAACACGCGATACGGATTGCTTCTATAAGCTGTATCAACATCGGAATAGAACACCGAATATCCCAGCTCAAGAAGCGCCTTCAGCATGCTCGGTCGCGATCGCGTCAGCTTTCGGAATCCGTTCGAGGCGTATTCGACCGCGGGCGTCTCCGCTTCCGTTGAGATCGGGAGCAGGACGCGATTCGTGTGATTTAACGCCCAATATGTTCGATTATCATAGGCCATAATCACGTAATTCTCAACACCAACTCGGGACGCCATTCGTCGCCAATCGTCGAACATATCCAGATAGCCCCAATTGACGCCCACCACCGTGATTCGATTCTGGTCGTCCGCGAATCGATCCAGGAAACAGGTCGACGGCGGCCAGGGGTCGTACTGACCCGGGCAGGAGGCGATCGCTGGTTGAGGCGCTCTTGGATTCAGATAGCGGCTGAGCAATGATCCGATTAGACATGTTGATAGCCCGATGAATGTGAGGACGACGAGAAGTCGAGCACGTCGAGAGGAGCGTCTTGAACGCGTTTCTAACAGCATTGAGACAGCTCCATATGTGACTGGAATTTCTAGCAGCAATAAAGACCGTCTCAAATAGAGCATGATGTGTTTATTAATAGGTCTGATTTCTAGCCATAGATATACGCAGGATGATTTCGGCAGCGTTCTGGCACTTGTTGATGGAAATTCGCATCGCCGCTGCGACGATATTCGGGCCATAGAGCAGTAATGTGACTATGCGAGAAGTCGGTCATGGCCGGATCCAGAATATGGCCAACATAATCGCCATGATAATCGCGTGGTAATGGGAACCCTTTGGAATATGGGGAATACTGCCCACAAAGGAACGCATCGTGATCAACGACATCGTCGTGGATCTGCGGAAACACGACCTGCGACAGCCACTCTTGATCGTCGAATTTGTCGGCGTTCGGGAGCTTGGGCGTCACGAAGTTCGTGATGCTTGCGGCGACGTCTTCCCCAATCTGCCTTCGTAATATTGGAGCATAGACAGCCCACATTCCCTGAATGCTTTCAGAGATCGTATTGAATGAATTGGTCTCGTCTTACCCCGAGCATGGTGGTTGTATGAGCTGGATGATCTCTCATAATGTGATAGGATTTGTTCGATCTCAGCCAGTAATGAACCGATGAGATCTCTCTGGCTGAAATACGAGAATCTGTATCCCGAAACATGAAGTAATCGATGGTTGAATCATTGAGAGCCAAATATCGGAATATTCGACGAGCTTCACCCCAATCTGTGAAGCTATCTGGCAGAACTCGGACCTCGCCACCAGCAGCACGAATCTCGTTCAACGAACTCTCCGGAACCGTGTTATCCACAACAAACAGAGCCTTCCACGATAGATAATACAGAGGAACCGATCTGGCATTGAACACAGCCCCGACTAGATCCATAGGGCGATCTCCATATACAGTGAATGCAACGAATTTGCGAGCTGTTAGATAGCCAGGACGGGCATAATGACTTAAGCTTTGAGATCCATCTTGGAAAGATTCTTCGGACGAATCCGTTTCACTAATAAACTCGTGAGATATTATTTCATGAAATGTCTCTTTACATCTCACCCGAGATAGGTAAAGTTGACGTGAGGTTTTGGCTGCAATTTGGATCTGAAATGTAAAGAGCATAATACCAATAGTAAGGGAACCAGGGACAGAGCAATCGCTGCCTGAAATCTCTTCGGATCGCTCCAATAACCCATTGCTATGGCGTTCCGCAGTAAGCTGAAGACGTTGGGAATCAGCACGAACGCTTTCAGTGGTTCGATATCGTCGTACAGGACCTTGATTCAGCAGTCCGAGTATGACTGACATGCCCATAGTGATGATACAGATTGGACCGCAGCTGCCTCTCAATAGTGATGATTGCATGGTCACTCAACGATAAACAGACGTTTTCCAACTCAACGAAACTTGTTTTTTTTTTATCAAAATTGACTCTATTTGATGACTACTGATGAAGAATCCAGGAAGTGTTGCTCGCAGCGTCTGTTTCATGTGATCGGATTGACAAGATCCGGAGCGAGAAGGTGCTGAGTGGAGATCCAACGAAGAAATCGGCTTCAGCACAGGACTGCTGCTCGATCACTGCCCTCATGGCAGCACTGAATCTGCAAGCATCAGATCGATCTGGATCGCATCCTATCTGTTTCAATGCTGCAATTCCTTGACGCAGATAATCCCGATCGCCCGAGTCGCCATTCGTGATGACGAAAACCGATCGAATGGCTCCAGTTCGGTGCAGCTGATTCGCAGCCGAAATGAAGGAATCCATCGGGATCCGAATCAGATCTTCTCTGCGAACATGCATACAGAGCAATGGACGTTCATGAACAAGCGTCTGATTCCTGGCAAGAGCCTTAATATGACGATTATAAGGAAGATAATACTGGTCATGATCGACAGCGAAGAACATCGTCTCTCCATTAATAAAGATTATTCTCTCCTTGGACCTCTGCAGCAGCGCTGCGGTCAAATTCGTGCCATCCACAGTCTCCATCCTATCAAACGACAGAGTACTTTTATCGCATTGAAAGCTGCCTGGAAATCTTCCGGAGCCCAGCTGATCCGAAGACGATCTCACGAATGGAATAAGATGAGATATGTTAGAGGCGAGGAAAGGCGTATGCGACCATGGCAGCAGCCAGCAATCAACAGACCACGATGAAGGGTTTCTTAGACGCCATGGTGCATCTTCGGGCGACTCGCCACAGGACAGATTCCTGTTGATTCCTTTCACGACATAATCGGATGCCACAGGATCGTCGTACAACCCCTGAATATGGCATCTATTCGGGCTCAGATACGAATTCATCACATCCAGGTCCAGAATCTGCAGCCACGACAGACTGAAATCAGCATGATCCTCCATTGCCGTTATTGTTGGTGGATAAACTAGAATCTTGCGACCCGATAGGTTGGCGTAATAGATAGCGTTGCTGAGCGACATGATGTTGTTCGATAAACGACCATAACCGGAATAGGCAAGAAACCGATCTTGAGGTAAAGTCCCATAGATTAGCGATGAAGGTTTTGGAGGAGGTTGCGGGTGCAGGATCGTTAGGTGAAGGACCTTATAGCTGATAACAATGAGAACAGCAATCATAGCCAGGATCGATGTATATGCAAGTCTCCAATGACATCGCCTGCTTTGATTAAGGGCAGCGAGGGCATCTTCAGCATCCTCAGACATGAAGATTCTGCTCGATCGGCGTTCGATTTGATGGAGCTCAGCGGTCAGAATCAATGGATCCGACTCTTGATCCCTGCTTGAGCGTTCAGACATGACCGAAGTTAGGTGAAGCGACAAAGCCAAGCATGAGCGTCACTGCAGTTGTACCTAGCAGCAGCCATAGAGAGCCAAAATGCCAATATAACTCAGTGCAGAGCAAAAAATTGCAAAACTGAGACGCGTTCAGATCAGAATATAGGCAGTAATATTATAATACTAATAGAAATGTTTTAAGGGGGGTCAGGGTATTCAGAAACTAGTGAATTGTTGCCATTGTTCACTGGACATTTCCAAAGTGCGCCGTGCCCACCCCCGTTCCGGCCGATAGAGATATCACGCACTGAATTATTACGGTCCTCAGAACTGGGCAGATCCAAAAATGCGCGATACGCTGATGCCCTAACAGGCCTACCTGTAACTGGTTCGAGATACTCAGTGAATTATTTCCACTGTCCACAGAAAATGGGCATTTCCAAAAGTGCGCGACGCGCTCACCCAGTCCGAGATACTCAGTGAAATTTTTCCATTGTCCACAGTATATGCCTATATGGGCTTTTACAAAAGTGCGCGATGCGCTCACCCAGTCCAAGATTCTCAGTGAAATTTTCCATTGTCCAGAGAACATGGGCATTTCCAAAAGTGCGCGATGCGCTGATGAGTGATGCCCAAACTGGTTCAAGATACGGTACCTAGTCAGTGAATTTGCAGATATCACCCTGATTTTGTATGGGTCCAGGACCCACGCAGTTTTTTCCTCTGCCCTCGTTGTGGGAATCTTGTTATCACTTTTCGTGCATACAATGCTGATGGGGTTGCCCCATTGTCGGGGCCTTAAGCACAAGTCGAAGGCATCGTTATATTGCTTGCATTTGTGCTGTTCAGATCATCATGTCGGGAATCCACATCAGCAACAATTGTCACGAAATGATTCGGAGGAGATTCTCTGTTGCGACGACAAAAAGGTATACAAGGCATACGAAGTAAGGAAATAACAGTAATGTTTCTTCTATTGCAATTACCGTGAAATCTGTTTTTTATTTAAGCTTTACAAAGGAGCAAGCGATTTGCAGAAAAACGCTGAAGCATGTACAGCTTTCCAGAAGGAGCGATTCATTCTGTCCTTGTTTGCGCTAAGACTTGATTCTGAGGAAGCCCAGCAATTCCTCAGAATCAAACAGGAAGAATCATTAATTGGTGTTGAGCTAGCTTTAGCTGGTAAGAAACGAGGGGTAGCCCGGCTGCAAGAAAAAGCCTTAGGCTTGCCAAAATTGATTCGTTCATTAATCATTAAAATCAAAACAGTCAATTAGATTGTAGTTGGACCAACGTGGTTCCCAAAATGCTCTAGATATCAGGTCTCCTTGTAGTTTTCGAAGCATATCAGCATCCTAAATGCGAGCGAACTTGCTAGATCATCTTTCGCTCTTCATTCCAACCTTTATTATCAGCTCTTTGAGCGTTAATCGTGAAAGGATGGTTTGCCTGGAACCGTTTGTCAAGTATGTACTCTGAATCCAGATTGCTCTGGGCGCTGTTAATAATCCAGGATCAAATTATGCAATATAACGCAAGTCTTCATAACTGAGTACATTGCATCGCGAGACCACAACTTAAATGAAAAGTCAAGATGTGAAAGCGTGCTTGGAGCATCCCAAATTCTCGTTCGATGTCTTTACGCTTGTTTTCCTGCTTTAGATGCAAATAGCTCCTGTTTCCCCGCTATCAGATTGGATATGGTGAATTAGATAGATTCCACCAGCTAGCCCAAACGGTACTGTGTAAATATGGCCATTTACCTGGAAGTGTGGTGCTTTAAAGAGACATAGACACAGAAAGGTGAGCGGAATGAGACCTGCCGTGTGTATTCGAAAAAAGAATGAGTAAAAACGGGAGAGAGAGAATCACAGGAGCAACAGCAAACTAGTAGAGGCTGCAAACTCAGTGTCTTGTCTGCGGACAAGACAATGCGATATGGCCATGTCAGGAGGCCGCGGCCAGTCTTGAACGACCATGGCGTGAGACTGATCGCGTACCACGGCGACCGTTACTTCTGGAGGCCGCGTCATGCTGTCGGGGCACGACATAATCACCCCCCGAATGAGATGCCGGCTGGTTGCGGAGACGTGCCCATTAATCGGCAATGACCTGGACATCATTAAAGTTCGTAGCCGGTTCTCAGAATCTTCGCCCGGGGCGAAGTTCTTCCATCGTTCAAGGTACTGTACGTCGTTTGAATGGGGTGTCACGGTGCGATAAGTTCTTGTCAACGATGAAAGATAAGGGGCCATGACCCGGGTCGCGTGAAACCAACTTCAACTGTGACGGGGCGACACTGCGAGAGATAAACGTTTGATCACTGTCCACTAACTGATAACTTCCTCCCTTCGTTCGTCGGAGTACCTCAAACGGGCCCTCAATGTAAGGGCGGTTTTTATCCGAGCGCGTCGGATCCATCTCCATGACGTAGCTGCCGACAGGAAAGGGTTCTTTGAGAATACGATGCGTTTTAACAAAAGATACAATGGCTCGCGAAGCGCGTCCAGATTCTCGGTCAGAATTAGCGGGAAACAAAATGCCAGAAAACCAGCGCAGTCGCTCTTTCACAAGATTGAAGTCCGAGGTAGGCGACGAATAGCAGGTCTGAAAAATAATCGACAGCTGCACAGCGGGAACCTATCGGTCCCACTGTCGATCTTCACTTTCCAGTAGTTTCCGGATGGCACGGCATGAGGTTTGTACTGTGCGTTCAGCCAAACCATTAGCAAGTGGGTGATACTTAGTTGCGGAGCGGTGATCGATGCCAACTTCCTTCGTCATCAGTTGCATAAGTTGATTGACGAACTCCGAGCCATTGTCAGACTGAACGATGCGAGGGAAGCCAAAATCACAAAAAATCATAACCAATGCCTTGGAAACGGAGGTAGCCGATTTGTCAAGAAGGGCATGTGTCAGCTGACATGCAGAGCGGCGCCTATTCCAACATCAGACGCGTCCGTCGCTACCTTAACTGCTTGCTTAAAGTCCAGAAAATGCAGGAAAATGCCGTGACGGAGAATGTCTTTCAAGCCGCTGAATGCTTGCCGACGTTCGTACGACCAGTCGGAATCTCCAATGTGTGGTAATTTCCGCATTGACTCTAGTGGAGCCGCAACCGTCGAGTAACAGGGAATAAAGTCCCAGAAATAATTGATCAATCCCAGGTAGCGCTCCATTTGGTTACCGCTGGTAGGCGGAGGCCAATTGTCGACATCCACTTATTTGCGCCTGTCCACGGAAATGCCGTCTTTTGTGAACGTGTGGCCCAGAAGATGAAGCGATGGTCTGAAGAAGTGAGACTTCTTCAGGCTTACTCGTAGATTGGCATCAGTTAATCGGTCCAAAGTGTCGATCAAATCTTCGAGGTGTTCCTCCGGAAAGCTCGAGCCAACCGGTATGTCGTCAAGAAATGGGATTGCAATGTCGAACCTTCAAGAACACGTTTCATGGTGCGCTGTAGCACAGATGATGTCGTCAACCCGAAAGGCGCTCCAACGAATATAAGATGCCGTCCTTGCCCAGTAAACAAAAGCTTTTCGCGATAAGGCTCATGAACTGGAAGCTGTAAAAACTCTGTTCTAAATCCATCGCACTTAAGATACTTTTGCCTGCGAGGACCTGGAAAATTTCGGATACGAGAGGTAGGGGTACCTGTCTGGCAACAGTAGAGCGTTGAGAGCTCTGGGGTCTATGCAAACCCGCTTCGGTTTCTTCTGGCCAGTAACCTCGTCCCTCTTCAGAGCAACTAATAGTGAAAGGTTCCATTGACACCCTCGGGGGGCATCCGTGACCTTGCCATTCTGTATCCATTCCCTCACTTGATCGTGAACGACCGTCTTCCCATGATGAGGTATTGGATACTGCCGACGATAAACTGGCTGGCTCTGGCCCGTCTCGAGGTGAACAACGGCCTCCTGTAGTGAACAGAAACTGTTAAGTGGTATAGCTTGTTGCGTCGGATAGCGTGAAAAAGAAGTGGATGCGAAGTTAATGGATGGGGTTCAGCGTTCTGATGAGTCTCAACGAGTGGTGGAGTAACATCCTCAGGTGGAGAGGTCTGAGAGGCGGTCACGGAGTGCGGCAGTTGGAGGCCGAGGCCGAGGAGACAGTTCGCACATAGTTTCCTTCACAAATTCTTGCCAATACTCTACCACTAACTTCATCATTGCTAATAGCCTTTCTGCATACAGACATATACAATCACTCATAGCATTTTTGCATACAAACATATACAATCACCTATATCTCTTCTTCTGTGATTTATTCATGGCGTTCATCTAGAATTTGCGCAATCTGATCTTTCGTCAGATTGTCCGGGCATGCGTATACGGGATGCCCGGGCTTCTCGCAGTGATAGCAGATCAACCCCTAAAAAAAATGCGAACGTGTTGATAATCCTCCCACAAGGTTATTTTCCCATACAACACCCGCCCTTTCGCCCATCTCAAAAACCGCTTTTGTTAATTTTTCAATTTGTCATTTTCCAATTTCCATTTCTAAAAATATCACGTTATAACACCCAATAACGTAATAACCCTAACTCCAAACCCTAATTTCAAAAAAAATCAATTTGTCATTTTCCAATTTCAATTTCTAAAAATATCATTCCAAAAAAATTTTCCACCCAAATAAAATTATTTTCCCAAACCCTAATCTCAAAAAATACCCAGATTGTCATTTTCCAATTTCAATTTCTAAAAATATCATTCCCAAAAAACTTTTCCACCCAAATATATTTTTCTTTTAAACTCAAAATTAATTTTCAAATCAAACAATAAAATCAATTCAAAAAACAAAACCAACAACAAAACCCACCCCGCCCAATCAGGGAAAAAACTAAAAATTATAATAGGGTGTAATTGTAATGGTAAATGGTTATTTAAAGTGTAAATTTTGTGGTTATTATAAGCAATACAATAATTTAACAGAAGCAAAATTTTTTGATAAAGATTTAAAATTTCATAACTCTTTTTGTAATCACCAGAAAAATATCGAATTGAGTAGAAATATAATAAAAGATATTATTAAAAAAAATATGAAAAAACTGAAAATTTAACTTTAAAAGAAAAAAATGATTGTAATATATAGAAATGAAATATTATAAAATTGAATATGTAGATATATCAGAAATTGTAAATAAAAATATTGTTAGGGAAGCGCCTAAATTATTAACTGAATACGATAAATTACAATATCTAAGAAGGCCATTGGAAATCTTTACGAATAAAAAGTTTTTACAATCAATCAAAGAACAATAATTAGTTTTAGTATCTTTGAAATATGATTTATCATTAAATCCATTGAATGAAGAAACACAATTATTGCTAAAAATTGAAGAAAGGCAATATAAATATATGGTTTATTATACTAAAATAGCAAGTTTAATTATTGATAATGAAATTGAAAGAGCTGAAAAACTTTTTGAAAAGGCAAAGGAAAATGCCATTGAATATTTAGAAATGGTAAGAGAGTTAAATGAAGATGCTTTTTATTTAAATATATCTCAAAAAATTCAAATTTTTTTATGTATTGTGAATTTCAAATTAATTTGAGAAAAAATAATCAGTAATTAATTTAATTTAATTTCTTTTTC
>RBZT01000498.1:0-37595 GCA_003693705.1 Polymyxa betae
CACACGCAGGGTGTAATAGCGGGCATATCGGTCTAAATGCAGCGATTGGTCTGCAAAGTCCTGCCAACAGTTCTTTCAATCTCTCAACCCTTGACCACAATCTGATGAATGCTCAGTCAAAGCAAGAAGTGGCAGTTGCCAAAACAGCGCTGCATCTTGCAAGACAGGGCCTGGTGTTTCGTGGACACGATGAGACTGCTGACTCTTGAATCGGGGACACTTTCTCAAACTCTGGATTTCCTTATCCAGAATCAACAAGAATTGCAAAAGACTGTTAGAAATTTGACTCAACTTTCGCATTGCTTCCTTGAGCAGTTTGGCGTAGATATTCGGGAATCTCCGGGGTCAAGGTTTCGATGGAGCGTCTAAATGAAGGGGGAATTTGACGGACTGCAGGCTTTAATTCGTTCAGAGTCTCCGACGGCATTTTATGTCCATTCTATCGCACACTGGATATACTTGGTTATTGTGGCCGTTGCAGCAGACATCCAGCCCATCGCAGAGTTTTTCCATTTTGTCCAAGGGATATTCAATGTTTGTTGAGCTTCTTGTAAACAGCGTGAACGCATTACGAGAATCACAAGAGATATGGGTCGCAATTGATGATTGAGATTTGTGCACTTGGCGCATCATCTAGATAATTTCGTTCGCTGTCTCCCGAGTCGTGTGCCCGCGATCTCGTTATAGGCCTTCCTTTTCATGCGTGCTCCTCGGTTGACGAAGCAGAATTAGGCGTGACAGTTTGTTGCAACGTTGAACGGTGACGGGTTGTCAGATTGGTTTCCACCTCATTCATCATACGAGCTTTCATATCTTCAAACATCTTCCGAATTGTTTCCATCATGGACACGTTCATCTTGTCAGCAAGGTCATGTCGCCAAATTTACTTCTGATCTAGGCTTGCTCCGTCGGGATAGGTGCAAGTCGGTTCATCCTCGGGTTCAGTAGAGAGGGATTGTTCCCGTGCTTTTGGCGCTGCCAGCTTCTCGTCGGCCTCCTCCCGATCGGCTAGTTGTTGGTTTCGTTTGGGGGGGTTCGCTTTTGATTGGCGCCTACCCATGCTGATCGCCTCCGATTATAGACTTGGCGTAATGTGATAGACCGGCCGTAGGAAAAAGGGCTTTAGCCGAATCTCAGAGACCAGATGAAAGAGTCGATATCGAGTCGTTAAGATTCCAAGTCCCTAATAGAAAAACACCGCGTCCTAGCGGCTGTTTTGGATGAATGTTGTGCTTCCGAAAGTGCGAGATAAAACTATCACATTGAATTTTTTATTAAGAATACATTATATGAAGACGCGATGAATGACGAATGAAGATTGAGGAGGACATTTGATGATAGCGCTATGACGAATCAAGATGTTGAAGACTTTGATGAATGATGATCAAATCGGATAAACGATGCCGTTGATGACAAAATGATGAATATTTGAAGACGTGACGACGTCAGAGGAGAGCAGAGGCTGAGACTGGGAATGAAACCCTAAACCTTAGATGGTGAACTTTGAAAGATGAACAAGATTTTGAGGAGGTGAGTGTAGCAACTCGCTGACATACACAAGAGCATACAAGTTGTACTACAAGTTTTCCAGCTAAGCAGTCAGTGCCAGTGCCCTAAGATCAGCGCCGCGGACTCCCGCGGACTCCGTGACGGCAATTGGGTCCTGGACCTTTGCGATAGGAATACAGATTCATTATTGATTTTACCTTCATTCTCGTGGATCTGATCGTATCCGCGGCTGCTTAGCAATACTAGATAGAAGTAGCAGTAGTCCGTATGGATTCGCGATCAAATTGTATCAGTGCCTTCGTCACGTCAGATTTTCTCTTTTGCATATACACCGAGATATATCTTGCAAGCTCATCAATAAATACGCCAACATATCTTGATTTAGTGCTGATCGCAGGGCCCGGGAAAGGCCCGCAAACATTAGAAAATTATTTTTGAATACGTTTTGTCGTTATGTTTGTTGAATCTTGTGAAATGAAAAACCGCCTCTGTTCGTTTTTCCAAGACCACAGCTTGAAGAAGGCGCTTCAGGGATGGATTATTCGATACAGAATTGAGCTCCCATTTATCAGCTTTTTTTATCGAATCATAGATTCCATGTTTGAGCCGCCCAAGCCAGCGCGAGATATTTGCTTTTGTTCGTGTGAATCATCGCTGACTCTGCCACATCTTTGATCCATGCAGTTAGCCCGCCTGCTTCGGCCGGCATCGCTGCAGCCAACGATCAATCCTCTCAGTTCATGCTCGATTACGGCGGAAGTTCCGATCGCGGTCGTCCCGACGTATTCGTTGACTCTGGCACATCTATGTTCCATGCAGTTAACCCGCCTGCTCCGGCCGGCATTGCTGTAGCCAGCGATCAATCTTCTCAGTTCATACTCATCCAGCAACTGATGCAACAGCTTCAAGACGTTGGATTGGAAATGGCCGAGGAGTGCCGTTTCCAGGCCGAAGAACGCCGGTTGGTGGCCGAGGAACGCCGTCCGCAGTCTTTGTTGATGCAAAACCTTCTCTCTACTCGCCATGTTGTACAGTCTGAATCCTTGCCGCTAGATCCTGTTCTTCATAGCAACGATTTCCGGCAGCACGATTTGGTGACGAATAGATCCTCTCCTATTCGTGCTGAAACCAAGAATTTCGATGTCTTTTTTAAGACCCATGTTCTTCCGAGCGCTCACCCAACCACCAAAATGGCTGTCAGTGTCCCTGCTCCGTCTCCGCCTGCCGACGTTCGCGGCCTACCCAGGTTCAGCGACGATATCTCAGCCTCGGATTTCGTTCGGTATCTGGGATCTGACCGCATGCGTACAACGGAGAATGTATTGCTCACTCACTGTCTCAAATTTATGGAGTTCGAGGAATCTTTCCATCGGCTCACGCATGGCATCGACGATCGAGTCAGATGTGACGCCTTCCTGAAGTGTCTGGAGGTCCCGTTCGTACCAATGCTATTCAATCGGGAGATTCTGGTTACACTCCCTTGATGAATAAGCTCCGGTCGTGGTATCAGGATTCTCCCATTGTCGTTACGTCCCTCGCTACCGATTTGCGTTTGCAAATCTAGCGAGCTATTCCCGATAAGAAGGAAATTCTTCCTGATTATATTGAGCGCTTTCAGCAGCTCTGGCGTAGGGCCTCTGCTATGCCGAACAGATGTGAACTCTATGAAGACGCTGTCGCTCGATATTTCGTTGACTCTCTAGCTACTTTCGATCGAGAACTCTTTATCTCTTCGATTTCTGCCAACGCCAAGTCGTAATCGAGTCTGCATGCAACATTTCAGATTGTGTACAAGCAAGCAGCGATTTTGTCGGATAGCCGCGACGTGTTGAAGCCAACATCTGCGGGCATGAAGAAGCCGGCAGTCACGAATACTCCTACTGCTCCGTCAACTGCAACGGAATCGCAACCTCCTGCCGATCGCACTGCGCGCATTCCTAAGTGCCTCCACTGCCAATCTACTGACCATCCTGTACAGGCTTGTCAAACTTGACCCCGAAACCGACTAAGAAACAGCTCGTAAAGGAGCTTCATGACCGGCTGCCATCTCGTCGAGTCAATCGGTTGAAGAATTCCCTTTGGAAGTTGACTTGAGACGTCGCAATCTTTCCGCCCCATGTAATTACGCCATATTGATTAATTATGCTATATTGACTCGACTATGGCGCTGATACGTGTGTTATGTCGATTGAATGATTCAATCGGCTTGCGTTTGATGGCATTGTTTCGGCTAACGACCCACCTCCTTCTGAATTCCGTCGTATTTTCTTTGGCTCCAAGGAATTTCCGGTTGATATCTTTTCCCGTATTGTTGTCCCCGAGCTCATATTGACTACCTCTGTCGGCCATGTCCAACTGAATTCTGTAGCATTTTGGGTTGTTAACCATGCACTGTCCGAGATTCTCATCAGCCGACCGGTGTTGTATCAGCTGGGTTTAAATCTGCAGTATCAGTGCCGTCAATTGTCGTCTGACCATCCGTCGTTTTGTATCGTACATGAAGATGTTGAACCTCCTTATATTCGTCCCGTCGGCATTTCTATGGAAGATTTCGTCTGTTGTCATCCAACTGGTGTAGACATATCATCCGATACCGAATCTGATGATGAGCCCGATTTTGAAGATCATATTGTGGAAGCACGCGAAGCGATCGTCAATGCTGCTGAGTTGTTAGACGATTTGGGATAAGGTCAATTGAGGGATATGCTTACTGAGTTTGCTGAAGTCTTTCGCATCGGCCTGGGCAATAGTGCTCCAATGGATGTACAACCAATGGTGGTCGAGTTACTTCCCGGTGCCTCTTCGGTTCGCTGCGTCGCCGGGAGATATACCCCGATGGCCCGACAATACCTTATCGAGACTGCTAGTGCGTTGGAGAATAGCGGCTGTATTTATCCGAATGCGGCTTCTCTCTTTGCCTCACGCGCCTATGCCATTTCGAAATCTTTGCAAGCAGGGAAGTTTCGCCTGACGGTGGATCTCCGTCGCGTCAATGCAATCACCCAGCCGTCTTGCTGGCCTGCGTTCGACATCGATGCGATCTCTACCCGTCTTGGTAATGCTCGCGTGTTTTCATCATTGGATGCCGACAAAGGGTATTGGCAATTGCCGCTGGCACCGGAGTCTCAAGCTATCTACTCAATAATGTTATCTCATGGTGTATACTCGTCGACTAGGTGCCTCCAAGGCTCGATCAATAGGACAGCCTGGTTTCAGGCTGCGATGCATTTCATCTTCGGCTCGCGGATTGCTACGAATCTTGAGATTAACATCGATGACCTTCTCGCTCATTCCGTTGAAAACGATTCGCATTTCGCTCTTCTCCGACACATTTTCCTTCTCGCTCGCAAACATCGATTGCGATTCGCCCACCACAAGACTCGACTGTTTCTTCGCGAAACACGTTTTTGCGGATAGTTGAATTCTTCTGATGGGAGGATTTAAAATGACCTACGATTGACCTACGCACAACAATTGATCAACTCCGTCCGCAGTTTTTTTGACCTACAAATAGAACTTTCTGGAAAATGACCTAATTTTGACCTACTTTCCGGACATTTTACTGCGTCCTACACAATGACCTACCCTCACCATTTTGACCTACAAATTGACCTACAAACCCTAAAACCTACCGCGTCCATGAATTAATTTGCAGATCGTTCCCTAAAAATGATTTTTTTAATTTTGGACTGGATTTCACTGGGTCGTTTACTTTCATTGTTATCAGGCGCTGTTGCGTTTGTTTATCATCCTTGTTATGTAATGTTTCAAATATTTTCGAGGCACCAATGTTAGAGCAGGACCCTATGACTGCACAATTTGTGAATCACGAGCTTTTCGAAGATCGAGTCTCTGATCGTTTGAGCATATGACAACTCTTTGACTGACTTTGAATTTCCGTGTTAGCGCCGTCAAACAGGTGCTCGAACAAAGCCGACTTCCATTGATTGACCGTTCAAGGGAACACGAACATGCCTGCGCCAGCCAAAAAACAGTGCTTGGTGTCTACCCGAGTTCTGAGGTATGTACAAGGAACAGCAATTCCAATTGTCTTACCTGATCTCGACAGAAACCTATGATAGGATTTGCTTGAAAGACAGCGGATGTTTGACCCGCCTAACCTCAACATAAGTCTTCAATACATTCTTTTGTATGTGCTGTCTATCTTTCCTATACAAATAGTTTGAACTACAAACAGCAGTATATATGCAAGCTTTTGTCGAGATTTTTAGTGTAAACCCAGCTATTAGGGTTTGTAGGTGAATTTGTAGGTCAAAATGGGGGCTGTAGGTCAATTTTAGGGCGCAGTAAAATGTCCGTAATGCAGGTCAAAATTAGGTCATTTTTATGAAAATAGAGCAACTAGTAGGTCATTTTCAACAAAATAGGTCAATTGGTAGGTCAAAAAGCTGCGCTCGGAGTTGATCAATAGTTGTGCCTAGGTCAATCGTAGGTCAATTAATAGCGGCCCTTCTGATGGTATTCGGCACGACCCAGATCGTGTGAACGGTATTCTTGCCCTGCCTGAACCGTTAACTGCTTCCGATTTAATGCAGCTTTTGTGCTCTATCAACAGGATGCGATCATCAATTATGAACTATAGTGATCTTGTTCATCCGTTACAGCAATTGTTAAATTCCTGCTTATCGCTTACAACACGCAGAACAACTCGGGAAGCTTCACGGATTCGCCTCACCGAGCTCTGGACAGAGAATCATCGTCAGGCGTGGTGTGCTATCAGCGACGCTCTTAATCATTCAGTCCAACTCTCACATCCGAAGCCTACCTGGAGTGTAATTTCTTTGCGATGCAAGCAATGACGCTTGGGCTGTGGTCGTGACTCAAACGCCGTCCTACCAACTATCACTCGATATCGCTGCGCGTGACCATGAGCCGTTAACTTTCGTTACTTCCTCGTTTAAAGCATCGCGTTTGAGGTGGCCTACGGTTGAAAAGGAAGCCTACGGAATCGTTGAAGGTATTCATCGTCTTGATTATTTGCTCGTACGTGAAAGCGGATTCCATCTTTACACCGACCATCATAATCTCACCTATATATTCGATCCCAAAGGGAATGGTGTTACAAAGCGCGCTTCATTGGATCGCCTTTCTCGATGGGCTCTCCGTCTTAACTCCATTCCTAACTGTGTTTTGCACTGTATTGCTGGCGTCGACAATGTGTGGGCGGATCAGCTTACTCGATGGGCTCGGCCCAACGATGTCAATTCTTCTCATTCTCTTGTCGTCCGCCGTACATCGTCGCTGCCTGCTGTTGACCCCATCCTTTCGGCTAATATCGATTGGCCGTCGCAGGAGTGTATCACTGCTTCTCAGTCAGCTTTTGCTTCTTTTCGACCGAGCAGTAACGCCGCAGATGCATGTGGTGTTTATCGTGATTCGGCTGGTGCGATCTGGATTCCTGCAGAAGACGTTTCTCTTCGTACTCGACTGGTAATTTAGGGTGAGCCGGTCATCGTGGAGTCGTTTCTACACTCACTTCATCATACAGCGATTTGTTTGGACCGGCATGGACAAGGAGGTTGGCGATCTCATAAATCGTTGCACACATTGCCTCTCGTGCAAAGGGCCTTTTCGTGTACCCCGGCCATTCGGCGAAGCAACTCACACCCAGATCAGATTATCCACTTCGACTTATCTCTTTATTCGGAAGCCAGGACGTGCCGCAACACACGATTATCGTTACGTGCTGGTTCTTATGGACCACCTCTCTACTTTTGTGCAGTTATGTCCTTCGTCACAAGCCACCTCCGACACTGTGGTCTCTTCCTTATCTCAGTTGTGCAGCTCTTTCGGAATTCCATCAATCTGGGTTTCGGACTATGGATCACACTTCAAAAACACTGTCATGGCCGAGTTGGCGGATATGTTTCGCATTCGGAACCATTTCACTATGGCCGGCATGCATTTCCCTAATGGCACTATTGAGCGCCTGTGTCAAATCGTATCTGAAATGTTCCGATAATTATTTGCTTAATTAAAAATGGAACAGGATAGATGGCCCGAGCTCTTGCCCTTAGTTCAATTCGTTGCAAATCATTCTGTTCGCCCTAGCCTAAGCGAATTTGCGCCTATTACTGTTTTTACAGGCCTTGCAGGCTCATCACCGCTTGATGCAGTTATTCCTTCCTTTATTCAAGGTCTGTCTGCAGACCGGTTGGACTGCACACGTATTCGACAGCATTCTGAAAAGCTTTTCCCCTCGCTCTCCGAAATGCATAAAAAGGCCGCCGAATCTCGAAATCTGAGTGGTCGCCGTTCGCGCCGTAAACGAAATGCAATGCCGCCTAACTTTATAGAAGGCGATTTTGTTCTGTGGGGTCATCGCCAAGGCTCCAGTCTTTCTGCTTTATCGAAAGTTTCGGTTCGTTGGATCGGCCCTTATCGGGTGTCGAAAGTGCTAAGCCCATGGCATTACCAGCTCGAACATCTTATTACCGGGGCTGTTATGAATCTCATTCTACTCGAATCAAATTTTATTCTGATAGTTCACTGAATGTGACCGAGGAGTTACTCGAACATGTGTCCAATACTACCAGCTACGTCGTCGAGAAGCTGCTCGACTGTCGTAAGTTTGACGAGTTATGGAAAATACTTGTTCAGTGGTCTCCTTTTTCGATTATGGACAACTCGTGGGAGCCAGCCTCCGTTCTCCTGGAAGACATTCCAGCATTGGTTATTGTGGATTTCAAGAATTCTGTCCTTGCGCAATTCATAAAGCCCTAGAATAAACAACCCCGTGGCCGGTTTTATTGGTCCGAGCCCGGTTTTCCTGAATGAGGAATCTGTTTTAAATGAGTCATCTAAGACGTAGAGTTGCTGTAAATCTGGGCATTAAGCCCCAGGATCGTTCTAAAAGAGGGGTCATATCATAAAACGTCCCATTTTGGCCCATTTGGAAAGGGAAAAATATCCGGTTTTTGGCACGAGACCCCTCGAATCCCGAGAATCAGACTCTAGCCTTGAATACAATCATTTTGATTCATGTTTAGCAAGGACCCTCGCTGGCGATGTCTAGTTCTCAGCGTTCCGTAAAAAGGTGGATGTCGCTTTTCGAAATATCAGGAGACGTAGTTCCCGACGTTCCCAGACAGAAATCAGCACGATGGCCCGAAGAAGTTTACGTCTTCGCAAAGCAATTCGTCGAAGGCAACCCGCTCTTCTATATTCAGGAATTGCAGGAGCAGCTGTGCGAAACCATTCCAGACGTCGAAAACTCTTCGCCCACGATTTGTAGAGCTCTCCGCCACGATCTTAAACTGTCTAGGAAGGTTCTGGAGAAAAGAGTTCGAGATAGTGTCCCAATACATCTGAAAGAATATTTCTACGAACTCTCAGAACTGTATTCTTATCCCGGACAGCTCCTGTTTATCGATGAAACCAGTAAGGACGGCAGAGATTTTTGAGACGTTACGGCTGGTCGAGAATCAATACGCCAGCGATTGTACACCAGCCTTTCTCTCGTGGAAGGAGAGTCTCTGTTCTAGACTCTTTCGATACGTCCGGATTTTGTGCTTGGGAGTGCACAAAAGGCACCTTCACTAGGCAGAGATTTCATACCGCTTTCGTGAAGACAATTGCACCCTTACTGCAGCCGTGGCCGCTCCCTCGATGTATTGTTATTCTGGATAGTGCTAGGATTCATATGTACAGGGAGCTGGAAGAGGTCGTTCATGCATGCAGCGCCAGGATAGTTTATCTTCCCCCATATTCGCCCCAGTTGAACCCCATAGAAAAGGGTTCGGCTTGCTGAAACAATGGCTGAAAAGGAACGCTGACCATGTCTTTCGAGAATGCCCGGAGCTGGTGCTCGACGTGGCCATGAAAGAATGCATCAGTTTAAAGAATTCGGGACGCGCCTTCTACGCTTCATGTGGTTATGGAGACAGTGCATTAATTCAGGAATTTTTTGGTTTATAAAGAGTCTACAATTCGCTCTGACCTAAAATATTCGTCGTCCATGTGATCTACATCATCGATGTCATGTTCTACATTCAGTGGAACGTTTGGTTCCCTTTCGTGGAAAATCTCTCTATCGAATAAAGGATACATCGGTAATCCAAGGAGTCTTCGTAAGGTCGGCAAATGTACAGAAAGCGTCCTTGGGTCAGAATTTTGCCATCGGATTGGCAGCTGTCCCCATTCGGCTTCAACAGGATCCTCTCCCTGCCGCTCTCTAAGGTTGTCGAGTCTCATGGCTTGCGAGATAGCCATGTTCCCGTCCGGAACATGTTCAATTGGATCGGGATTGACTTGGCGTGCAAGCTGCCTTGACCAGACGTTCAAAGTTGTTGCTCCGACTCGGACGTTGGCGTCCGGATCGATCGGATTCCTCTGTATATGCTCGATTATCTCTTCCCGAGCTTCGGATATTCTCCCTGCTGTGGCCCGGCGACGCCTTGAAAAATCGTGTTAGTCGTATTCGAGCGAGACTGTTGACGTGATTCGGGAATAAAAACGTGGATTGGAATCGTGACACTGCGGAGCTAGATGCTGCCGTCTGAGAGCATTGTTCCGAACTTCCGTTATCGTCGTAACGAAATTTCCTTCATTGAGCGCGACGAATCGTGATTGGGAGCTCTCGAGCAGCGGCTTGATCTTGATCGTCAAATCGGCCAAAATATTGCCAGCGAATGCAGGCGGCAGTCTGGATCGAAGGTGCTGCAAGATAATTGGATGAAGCACAGCAAATCCCTGACTGAAATTGAAAGGGATTGACGAGGATTCGGCAGCTGCAATTCTATTGCGTCGTTGTTTGCTGTCGTCTCCTCGCCAAACCGTCAATGTTGCGATCAGCTCCTCCCTAGCACCGACTAGGGGCAACCTGGGGGCCGCCGAGAAACTGCCGCCCGGCGACCATGCTGCGGCGAATCCACGACAATGGCAGCAAGCGGCTGGCTGTCTTCCGACATGACATTAATAAATAGATGGTTTGAGGTACTAATGGTCTTTATTTGAGGTAAATTACGATCTCGAACGTCAATACGAAACCGTTTGGCCCCTTCCAGAGGCAAAACTTGCTCAACCGCAGGATATAAGGGAACGCAGCCGGGATTTAGAAAAATGCGTGGCCGGATATAGATGCCACCTCCTTAGGACAGAAAATATGAAAAGCACAATGAACGTTTTATCGATTCCCGTCCTGACGACATTAATGCCCAGCGAATGGCTCATCACCTATCCTTGTCACTTAAAGAGGGAGGTGTCGCCGGGAGCCGGCTGTGAGAAAGTTTCGGTTTTATATTTTAGTTACGATCGGCTGCGGACTTTCTGGTCCGCCCCGACTTATTACAGATCAGAGTCCTATCTCTCCTCGACCTTGTGTCTCGATTTTTATCTTTTCGTCGCGTTTATCGCTTTAAGCCCGTTGGGCACCACAAAGGTGCCCATCAGCCGGGGTCAACGAATCGAAATGGGAACGTTGCCGAATTGATTCAACGTCATATGCTGCCATTGTGTATCGTCAATAATGAGATCACACTCGTCATGGGAGTAATCGGCGACTTCATCGAGCGATACGTTTTCAAACACCTCTGGAAGAGCAAACCAGTCCATATTGTCTTTATGCAAAATCTCATAAAGGCCATGTTTAATCAAATATAGCCTACTCGATCGGAAAACCCTAGCGTGAGCATAAATCGATTTTTTGGGATAATTCAACCGGAACCTGTTAGCCCTGAGCGCACTCCGTGAGGGTATATATTATATACCCTCAACTTTGAATAGCGGTAACTCGAAAGCGGTAGGGTTTCAAAAAAATTCATTATGAGTCTTCGAAAGAACAGACAGTCACAAATATGAAAATGCAAAAATTTCATTTATCGCTTTTCTCAACTGTCCAAAAAATTACTGCTAAGTTGGCTTATTTTCGCAAATTTACACCACGGGGTTTTGTATGGAACGGTATATAATACTATATACCGTCGAGCGAATCAGTCTAGCTCATTCTTTATTCGATGCATTCGCTTTGTATACGGTGCCTATACCACCTAAATCTTCACGGTTACGTTGTTGCGTTCGGCGTTCTGCCTCAACTCCTGCTCGGTTAGTTCAGTCAGCCTGCAATGCTTACGAGCGATGTTTCATACCGAAATCATCAGGTATTGGCACGTCTCTAACATGCCTATGGCCCCATACAATAGGCAGGTTCCGGAACGCAGTTTTTTGACGATCTGTTTGCAGAAAAAAGCATTTCGATTGACGAATTCGGCAGACTTCCGCAAGCACAGATCTGCATGTCAGGTGCAGCACAATGCAGTACAGAAGCAGGAATTTCAGGTCTACTATTGCAGAAATTGACAGGTAAATGGCAACGCAAATGTAGAAATGTTTATTTATAAAATCTTGGCATTCAAATACATTTTCCTTATATCTACATCATCGATAGAAGGCAATCGAATAAACATTTTAAAGCATGAGTAAAACTGGTAGATCGTCCAATTAGTTAAATAGCCAGTTGCGTTTAGATGGCCGGTTTTGGATTTCCAAACATCGTTAATAAACAAAGAATCAAAAACTGTGCCCTTCATCGACAGCATCATCAACTACAGCATGTTCATCATCAACACCATTACCTCATCATCAACCTCTTGATCATCAACAAAAACAATATCATCTCATCGTTCTCAACAACAGCATGTCACCAACATCATCGACAGCAACATCATTACGTCACCGTCATCAACAACAGCATCATCTTCATCACTCCTAATCATAGAAAAAATATAAACGAAACAGAAAAAGTGTGATAAATGCTTTTAACAGCCATCATCACAGTCGTCATCATCACCATCCTCATTACCATCGTTTTCGCCCTCATCATCACCATCATTAATCATCGTGACACCATCTCTATAACTCTCAAGACTGAAAGAATCTGTAAAATACTTGAAAAGCCATCATCACGGTCGTCACATCATCACCATCATCATTACCAACTTCATCACCATCCTCATCATCATCTCTATCACCATCATCTCATCATTGTTTCATCATTTTCATCATTTTCAACCATAATAAGAACAAATAAACGAGACAGAAAAATTGATAAATACATTTAACAGCCATCATCACCGTCGTCATCATCACCATCCTCAGTATCATCATTATCGCCCTTTTCATCACCGTCTTCATCACCATAACTATCATCAACAACAGCATCATCTTCTCATCGTTACGCCATCTTCATAACTCTCAATCATGTTAATCATCAACAACAGCATCATCTTCTCATCGTTACGCCATCTTCATAACTCTCAATCATGTTAAGAATTAATAAACAAGACTGAAAAAATGTGGAAAATACCTTGAACAGCCATTATCACAATCATCATCAATATCATCATCATCTTCACCATCATCATCACCATCTTCATCACCGTCCTCATCATCTCCATCTTCATCACCATCTTCCTCATCATCTCCATCACCAACATTATCAACAACAACAAAACAATCTCATCACCACCATCAACAAAGTAACATCATCTCATCATCATCACATCATCTTTATCACTCCTAGCCGTACTAAGAATTAATAAAAATACCAGAAATGAGATATATACCCTAGCAGCAATCAGCATCAACAACATCATCTCGTCATCATCGTTAACATCTCCTTTATCGCTCCTAACCATACTAAGAATTAATAAATGATTCCATTAGAATGTGATTTATACCCGAACAGCAATCATCATCAGCAGCAGCATCTCACTATCATCATTAACATCATCTTCATCACTCCTAACCATACGAATAAATAATAAAGATACAAAAATAATGTGACAAATTAAATACCCTAACAGCAATCATCTTCATCACCAACTCCATCACCATATCAATCTCCATCTTCCACATCATCATCACGATCTTCATCACCATCGTTATCATCGTCACCATCGCTCTCAACACCATCATCAGCAGCAACGTCATCATCATCATCAACAAAAGCATCATATCATCACCATCATTATCAACCACACCAACATCATCTCATCATCATCATTAACATCATCTTTGTCACTCCTAACCATACTAAGCAATAATAAAGATACAAAAAAATGTGTTAAATACCCTAACAGCATTCAGCATCAACAACATCATCTCATCATCATCGTTAACATCTCCTTTATCGTTCCTAACCATATTAAGAATTAATAAAGATACCAAAAAAATGTGATAAATACCATAACAGCAATCAGCATCAACAACATCATCTCAATATCGCCAATAGCATAATCATTATCACTCTTAACCATACTAAGAAGTAAGAAATAATAAAAAGACTAAAAAAACGTGATAAATACCCTAACAGCAATCATCATCGTCATCATCATCATCTTCATCAATATTATCCTTTTCATCGCCATCCTTATCACCATGTTCACAATTCTCATCCCCATTTTCTCCCTCAATTTAATCACAATCGTCACCACCAGCATCCTCATCACCACATCCCCTCATCATCGCTATCATCAACAACACATCTCATCACTACCACTAATATCATCATCATTCATTCGTAGTCATAATAACAATCAATAAACTAAGAGACACCAAATTCTGAAAAATACCTCTAACAGCCACCAAAAGCACCATCAACAGCAGCAGCATCACGTCATCAGACCAGCCTCGTTGCTGTATGGAATTTCTCCCAGCAGCCTTTACTGAGGCGATGATGCGCTGTCCAGCATAAGTTATCATCGCATGTTACACAATACGACGTTGTTCTGTCGTTGCAGAGTATACAATGTCTGCTGGAACGTGGTGCCTTCTCGTGAGGATATTCGCTTGATACAGTCAGTCGTATTGCAGCATTCTCTGGCCTGTTATAATATTCTTCCTTCCAGTATCTTGGGACCGTTCTTCCATTTGCTGCTTTCGGCGTTGATTGCGATGGTAATGGTTGAGACAGCGATTGTCTGCGGCCCACAATTTCATTGCTGTTCTTGTCTGAGAGTCTGGCCGACGGTATCCATTCCTGCACCATTCGGACCAAGAATTCAAAAGAACGATTGATCATGGTTTAAGTGAGTTTTCCATTTCTGATAACTCTCAAACCTGTCCAGTTCGTGCTGATTCTCAAGCAAACGGTATAGATGATGTGAATCAATCAAACAAGACATAATGAACCTGATGTAGATATAGCCTCGAGGTGTCAGTGATCGAAAGTCGACCTTGACATTTTTCATCTGCCGAGAGACAACATCATGCCCTCACCTTGTATGATTCCACAGAGATATGACATAGGCAACAATTTCATGGCAAGGCGGTAAGCTGGAATGTAATCGGCGTTGAGCCTGTATCGAATGGGCAAGAGTTTTCCATAGAAGTACCGTTGGGACATCAACCGCATGGTTAAGAACCTCTTGTGGTGCTTTCGTTAAGTTGCTTGGTTCCAACATTGGTTCTATCTTGGATGAAACAAATCTCAGGCTGTCAGCATAAATATTCAAGTCTTGAATGTCACAACGAACTATGACATCATAAATGATCGATTGATCACTGGCAACAACGAAAAGAACGTTTGGGCATTGGGTCGTAGTAGCGTGGTGACGAATCTGCCCACGATAACCACTTGTTTATTCCAATATTGGGTAAAGAGATGATGGATCAATCATGAAGAATTTCTGCACAGGTTCGTAGTTCTCACTGCATGCTCGGTCCAGACGTAATGCTGCCTCACGCTCAGTATTCGCATTGGTGGCCACTTTCAGTTCAATAATGTGGACAATCTGCTCTGGTTCCTCCAGGTCACTGAGGTTAACCACGCAGACACCATCAACAGAAATTGCCATAGCTGGAATAGCGCTATTGCTGAGTAATCCCCGACACCATTTCCCCATTGACAATGCCACATCCAGATCCATGTAAACCCAGCCAATTGGGCAATGCCTTAACAATGTTTTCCTCATTGGCATTTCCAATTTTAAGAGAGGATTGGATCAATGGTTTCATAAACCATTTCTTCATGAAGCTTGACAAAGATTTGGTTGACGGATTTGAGCAAAGAATCGTGCGACCAAAGTGGCTTTGTTACCGGTTTTCAACTGTCCTGCGATGTCTTTCAGCTGCGGTATGGTCATCTGGTTCAACTCGAGCGAGGTATATTCACGCTGCAAAACCGTGACTGAAGCTGCTCTTTGGTCAGAAATGATCTGCAGCCGATTCAGATGTCTGAAATGTTCCGCATCCAGAATGTCCCTGAAAGCATCAGTTGCAGTGCTCGCCAGTGTTGAAGTAATAAGGCAGCCACCAGCTCGCACGATATGCCAGTCGGTCCCCCCTGAGCATCGATCAGAGCTGTCACCTGATTATCAATGGTTTCCTGAATCAACGGGTTTCCAGGCAACGATGGTCTCCAGGATCCGGGCATTTTTAAAACGCAAATCCGTGTGTCAATCCTAGGATTGCTTGCGAATTAATGTTGCAACATGAAACTTTTCCGCTTCGGTATGCTATGGCGTAAGGCCATCTATCGCCATACTTCCGCTTTGCTGTGTATAGCGACTTGCAGCCAACTTCTGGAACCATCCTGAATTGATTCAGTATCACTGAGAGCCTGTGGGTTTTAGAAGGATTACCTGCGCGTGCCAACGCTGCCACAGTGAAAACGACAAGCACACTCGCCATTGGACAGTGCAGAACAGACAGCTGACAGTAATGAAGCTACCTGGTGAAATTGCGCCACGGCATTTTGGCAGAGTCAAAAGCATCTACCAAAAGTCTATGAAAAACATTGTCAGGCCGTTTGATCAAATTTATTCATCAGTATACTTTTTAAAAGACTAAGGATTTTCATGAGGGACGGTATATAAGATCTACCGTCGACAGGTTCGCAACATTTTCGAAAACTCCGAGACGGTATATAGTATATACCGTCCCAGGATCAGGGTTAGATGTCCTTAAACAACTATGCAAAAAAGAACTGGATTATTTTTAACAAAAACGATGCGGAGACCCTATGACCCAACGTATGCTCCTGTACTATGACCAGAAATTTTTCGCCTTATGATCGCGTAATCAATTCAAGCTGCACAACTTATAGCAGAACAACTTCATGTTGTTGCAGCATTTCTGAATGCCAATCTGAGCGGGAACAGATATATTTATCCACCTGATGGGTACACTTCAACGACCAGGTATTTGAAACTGTTAATCGTTGTATGGCTTAAAGCAGACGCCTTTTGAATGGCATCATCTTGGGAACGAAACCTTGATACAATTAGAGTTTTCACCTCTAAAGTCTACTTCTTGCGTATATGTTAAACGCACCGAAGGTGACCGCATCTGTATAGTCAGTGTGTATGTCGATGATTTCCCAATCACTGGCCATCCTGAATTCATATCAGAACTAAAGGATAATCTGAAACGGAAGTTCACTATCTCTGATCTCGGCGAATTGGAATATTGTGTAGGCAATGAAATCCATCGAAAGGCTCAACAAGGACTCGTCATCATCAATAAACAAGAATATCTTGAGGAAATACTTATAAAGTACGGCATGGACTCTTCAAACTCCATTTCAACACCTGCGAATCCCTCTACAAGATTAACAATCGATAAGTCGCCAAAAAGCAAAACTCGATTTCAAAAATCGAAATAACAAAATCTGCTCGTATTGACTATATGTCATCTGTTGGCAGTCTTTTAAATCTTCGCCTTACTCGCCCTGATTTTTCGTTTGCATTGTCTCCGGTATCTTAATACGTTCAAAACAATGGCCTGGAGCATTTCGTTGGGCGCAAAAGAATATTCAACTACTTACAAGGCACCAAAAATTCACGGTTTACCTTACAGTCGTAACAGCACCACTCCAACCTTAATACAGTCGCCCTTTCATCATGTGAAGCTGGAACAACTGCTGCATGCATATATCCTCTGGTTGCGAGATGTACTTCACGAACTCGGATTTACTCTGATAGGGCCTTCTGTCGTATTCAGTCTGAACTTAATTTCCCACACTAAGATGCGACATATAGATTTAAAGGAACACTTCATAAGTGGCCTAGTGAGCGATCGGAAAGTCGGTCCTCAATATGTATCTTCAACAGAAAACTTGGCAGATCGTTTCACAAAACCACTAGCTAAAATCAAATTCCAGGAGTTTTGCTCGCGTTAGAATTTGATACCACGCATTCGGTACGATATTCTCGTCGAGGGGGGGATTAGACTTAAAACGTCTCTCGTACAGTCTACTCTCCTCGATACTGCCCGTCAATAATGTCTATCAGAGTTGCCTCAGGGCAGTCCCCTTATAATGACAAATGAGCCATCGTCGGCATTTCTGGAACAACCCCGTGGTGTTTATAATATCGACACTAAGGAGATCAGCGTTATCACTGTCATTCTTTACCTTGCGGACAGATGTCTTCCAGCATGTAAGCGACAACATCAACATCATCATGCTGAGAAAGACCAACTAGTTCTCGATAAATTTCTCGAAAAGCTCGCCGGAAATATTGTGGAATTGGGATTATCTGCCAACGTAAAAACTCAATCCAAGACCTGCAGCAAATCCCAGCTCTAAGTGTCGAACTGGGTAAGCTTGATCTTCAATAGAAAACGCGCCGGGTGGCACGATGCTCTCTTTCTGCAGGGAGGGAGAAGTCAGAATAGTTAAATTAGTCCAACGCCAACCTGCTTATTGTTGGAAAGTCAGCCTTTCGCGATGCCCACCATTCGATTATATTTCATTTGAGATCAGCAACGGATGTGACAGCGAGCAGTTCGACTACTCCAAGCGCTGGAGCTTAATATCCATCTGATACGCTGCCAACCTTATTAGTTTGTGGTGCTCACGAACAGACGTATTCTCAAGAAAATGTTCCTGAGTCTCCGAATACGGAGGCATCAGCATAATCATCTGCAAGTAAATCGGTGATATCCGACTTGAGTAGGAGGAATTCGGTAGAGTCTAACGAAGGTGGACGACTTCGGGCATCAACAAATTGTGCAATTTTTGCTGGTGTGGAATGTATGAAAGCGGAATAATCATCATTTTGCTCGATGATCTTCGTAGGGGCCTTGGTTATTCATTTCATATGAGTGAGATGAAAACCGTCGACAATGATCATTGAGCAGTTCTTTTACCGCAATCGCTCAGGATATAGTGCATATCCAGCTTCAACTCCCAAAACATGTAGAGATTGTTTCGGGTGCTTCGAGAAACTGTGCTATGATCCCTGATTCCTTCCAATGACTCAGAGATCAATAATTGGTCGATCTCGACCCTAAAGTTTGCCATGTACAACAGAAATTCAATAATATTTCGCGCATCGAAGGAGTCTTTGATCATTAAATGGGCGGAGTTCCATCTCATGATAACATCGTGACTTGGAGGCTCACAGCGCATTTCCTGTTAATGTGCGAGAAAGGTGACGGTGCAGAAAGACCGGATATGGTGAACATTTGAGGTACATTAACATTCTGAGAATTAAACAACTCAACAGCAGATATAGCTCCCAGCTGTGATACATGAACGATGCGCCTTAAAAAAGATAATGTGAGCAATTTGAAACGAAGCATTCCACAGTAATGACTGATATGATGGTCACGACGTAAAACCGTTGACCCCGATTCGAAGAAATTTTTTTCGACAGTCATTGAGCTTCATTCACTGTGTCGACACCATTATCAGTGACAGCAGCGAGTAATTTTCCTTCCAGCCTAAAGGATTTCAGCTGTAAATATACATGCTCAGGAAGATGGTGCGTTCTCATTGACAACAAGCCGCTGAAGCAGTCGTTCAAGAAACGATATGTCTAATTGAAAGTTTGATCTGGTACTGGCCCGGCTGTAAGTACAAAGTTATTGGGAACATTATCATATGTTGGCTTGCAGAATCTTTTGAAATTTTTTGAAGAACTCAAGTAACATCTGTCTTGTCTCGAATTGCCAAGGCGTTTGTCTTTTATGGGCAATCCCAGATCAATATATAAAACAAATTTTCATCAAAGCTCGACTAGATATGAGGAAAATGGGGTTGACAAGTCTCTAACAGACAACCAGCAGTGCTTGACACTGGAATAAATTAAAAAGTACCATTGTTGAAGTGTTTATCGGCAAAAAAGGTATACCAATGCAAGTTACTTCCCTAGAGCGGTCACTTGCAATTTTGGAAGTGCCTGAAAAGAACTAACAAAATAAATATGTCCGTTAATGGGTCGGAAGTTGGGTCAGTCGCTGGACTTTGACGCCAAAGTTGGGTGGCGCGACTTCCGCAGATTTTCGTCCGTGGCTGTGACGCGAAGTTTTTATTTTTACTTTTAATTGTTTATTCTGCTACTGATATATGAGGTTTCCACCTAACCTCTCTGCAGACACCGCAACCGCTTCTCCTTTCTAATAATACAACTAGAGTTCTTTGTCTCTCTCTCGACACGTCTATTTCGTCTCTCTTTCATCTCTCTTTGTAATTGGTCTTCCGCGCCCGGGTCGTCTTAGTGATCACTCGGCTTCATACTAGGGTATTCCCGCCTACGGTCCTTGAGCCTGTGCTGGCTCTCTGGCTCTCTCATACGTCTACCTGTCTTACGCCGTTATATGCAATTACGGTCCGGTAAAATAACCTTTCCAAATTCTATCAATTTGCTTTCTGATTCTGATTTCTCTTTGTCTTTGTCGTGCTTAAGTTGTAATTCCCAACCCTCTCCGGTTTCAATTTCTGCTTTATTCTTAATGTCTAACGAGGCTGTTACTCGTCCTCCAAATGTTTCAGCTGGTGAATCTGACTCTGATTTGTCTACTCGGCTTGGTACTAACACTCCTGGCCCTCCTGACAATCAAGAATCAATGAATTCAATTGTATCTGCTCTGTTCACGCTGATGCAGCAACAGCAACAGACCAATGCACTGATGATGCAACTCATGCAATCGTTTCTTGACGATAACAAAATCTGGTAACTCTAACCCTGTTACACCCGCTCATATTAATGTTGCTGATTTACCTAAGTTTTTTGAATCTATTTCTTCTGAGGAATCTTTTCAATATTTAGATACTCAAAATGTTCAAGAGTTACCTGACACTGTTCGCGTTATTGTTCGTGCTTTCAAATTTCTTTCATTTCGTAACCGTTTCGCTAAGCTTACGAGTTTGGTCCCTGAGAGTGCTCGTTTACAACATCTGTTCTGCTGCCTTACTGGAGCGGCTCAAGACCCTGCCATAGTTGAGACTGTTTCGTCTTCTGATGAACTTCTCGAACGCTTAGGTAGATGGTATCTATCTTCTGCTGACCCTGGTGCTTTAGAGGACATTCTTCGTGAGAAGTTGGAAACTGCCTTTCCATTTCAGAACGAGCCTCTATCTGATTATATCCTTCGATTCTCGCAGAACTTCCGATATGCACAAGACGTTATTCCTTATCTCTGAATCTACTTGCACTCGTTTTTTCTTACACTCACTTCGCAATCGTTCTAGGTTCTTTGCTGCCATGGTTTATGCCAATGCAAGGAAGCTTACTGTTCTTGATACTATCTTCGACTTGGCTCTTGATCGTGGCTGCTGAGAAAACTTCTCGTAACTCGGCCTTTCCCCCTTCTAATCAGTCCAGTTCTCGCCGCGACTATGTGTCTAATTCAAATAGCTCCACAAAACCTGGCTCTAATTCTCGCTCGTTTCCAAATTCAAATTCACGATTTAATTCTTTTAATCGCACTTTTAACTCATCTTCAGAATCGAAGCCTAATGTTAATCGTATCTCATCATCGACAGATACCGGTGAATCGGCTTCTAAAATTGAGGCTGTAAGTTCCCATGCCTATGCTGAAGATTTACCTGTTGAAAGTCGCTCTATTTCTCGGATGTCTTCTTCTACTGATCTTGAATCTGCCTGATCCTTTTCCTGAATCTGGACCTGAGATGACAACATCTCGCTCTCTAAGAAAAGCCCTACTGTCGGTTGGTAACCTTTCCTCTACGGTTCCTGTCTCAGTTGACGATGGGGCTGATTTCCCAATACCTATAATGGGTTTTAACCATCTTGGAAATCTTGAACCTTTTGCAATTTCTCAAATTCCTTTAGAGTTTTGTGTTGCAAATGATGATTTAGCTACCTGTTCACGATTTGCTTTATTTGATGTTACGCTTTCTACTGAAGCTGGGAATGTTACTGTTCGTCGTCACCAAATATATACTGCTGACATTACCATGTCTGAAGTTTTGCTTGGACGCCCGTTCTTGCATCCTCTATGCATTGTTGTTGAATCCCAAATTTGTATTTTAGCTGGCAAAACTTCCGATTTTAATGTTGTTTCTAATTCTGAAAACTTTGTTGATCATGTTTCTGAAAATGCTCCTTCTCTAAGCTCTAATGCTTTAGATGATATCTGTACCGCTTTGGAAGAACCTGTTTAAGAATGCATTCGCTGCAACGCCCCTGAATCTTTTATTTCTGATCTTCGCTCTTTATTGTTTGAATTTATTGATATATTTCGTATCTCTCTACGTTCTGATCCTCCTGTTAAAGTTACTCCTTTGATTTTAAAACAATTACCTGGTGTTGTTCCTATTTTAGCCAATTCTCGTGTCATGTCTTCTGTTGCTAGGACCTATATGCGTTGCTGGGTGTCTGAACTCGAAAAGTGTGGTCTAATCTTCTTCAATCGTAATCCTTCTTGGACTCTTCCCGCCTTCGTTGTCGACGCGTTCAAGAAACCTCGGATGGTGATCGACATGGTCCCTGCTAACAAGACTATAGTAAAATATTACTTCCCTATGCCACATTTACACACATTTGGCTGTCATTTAAAAGATTCTTCTGTTTATTTTACTCTTGATTGCTTTAAGTGTTATTGGCAATTTCCAGTTACTGGCGATCTTGATTGTCAAAGTTTGTAACTCCTTTTGGCGTTTATACTCCCACTCGAATTTGTCAAGGCAATTAATTGCAATGGCGTTTTTGCTTTTCAACGTGGCATGCATGTAATTTTTGGAGATTTGATTCCAAACCAATTATTAGTTTGCCTTGATGATTTGCTAGGATTTTCTGATTCTCCTGACAAATTGCTTTCTTTATTGAAAAAGGTTTTTGTTCTTTGTCGTGATTTCAATTTAAGATTGAGTGCTTCCAAATGTTGTTTTTTCATGACGGAAGCCCTCTGGTGTGGCGACGTCTACTCGTCAAAGGGAATCTCTCCTGATCCCAAGCGTATTCAAGCTCTTCAGAACTTCCCGGTCCCTGCCACCGCTGGAGAATTGATGCAGTTCGTCTGTGCTGCTACGTGGTTGTCGTCGGCCATACCTGATTTTGCTCTGAAAGCTGCTCCGTTACGTCAATTACTCGAAGAATGCTTGAAAAATGCCCCTGTTCGTTCGAAGAAATTTGCATCCCGCATTCTGCTGTCGGAGGTCGGCTGGAAACCTGAACATGCTGAATCGTTCGCGACTATTGTCGACACCATCAAAAATGCTGTTACGTTGGCGTAACCATCTGAAGATCTGGTTCCATGCCTCTTTACGGATGCTAGTAAGGATTTTTGGATGATCGTGATAGCTCAAGTTATTGTTCAGGATTTACATCTACCATATAAAGAGCTGTCGCATCAACCGCTTGCTTTCTGCTCTGCGCTTTTAAAGGTCATTCTACAAACTGGTCTGTTCCTGAGAAAGAAGCCTATCCCATTCAGTATGCTGTTCGTCGTTTTGATTATCTTTTTTGTACTGTCATGCCCATTGAGCATGACAATACGCGCAGCCGCCCAGCCGACCACCATGCAGTCGTACTGGCCCTCCCTGAGGGGCTGCGCAGAGGGCTGCGCCCCTGCTGACGACTCTTATAGGGGAAGAGCCCTAACTGTCACGGAATGCGCGGGTCCCCTCGTCTCCCAAGTATGAATGGCGAGGAGCGGCCTCCACGCAACCATTCCGATCAACTCCAAAATTCATACGTTTCTCATCTCGTCTCCGACTCTCTATTGCTTCGTTCTCTCGCCTCGCCCCACCTCCGACTTCCCTCCGACCTTCGATTCCGCTCCGCCTCCGTCTCACCGGCACCGCTCCGTCCTTCCTACGCTCCACTCCGATCCCCTCACCGCTCCACTCCGATCCTCTCTCCGCTCCACTCCGTGCCCCGCCGCTCCGCCTCCGAGGACTCCCTGGGGTCGCTCCGTTGCAGGACACAGGTCCCCCGCGTCCTACCCTCCGCTCCCGAGTCATCGCACCGCTTATCTAACCAATAAAAGGGGACCTTTTACTCAATCCTAACATGTACCGGTAAACACCCGTTTCGTATTTTCACTGACCATCAAAATTTAGTATTTATCTATAATCCTGAAAACTGTATCTGTATTTTTGTAACCGACATTCTCTGGACAAAGTCCATCGCTGGGGTCTCAATCTGGACGGTAAATCTTAGCAACCATAATGTCCAACGAACTCTTGAGGTAAACAAACCACTAAGGTATTGCTGTAGTGTCGCAGCAGTAAATTGCATCGTTGGGGAAAGTGTGGGACCCCCGCTCATGGCAATTTTCGTTGTCGATTCGGAGAATGGTGCAATCAGTTTCGATCGTACGTTTAACAAAAGCAATTGACGTCTTTAGGAACATCTTTGAAACATGGCCTCAGCTGTGGAAAATATCTTCCTGATGCTGTGAATGCATTATGCCCGCGGGAGAATCGCCCAAATCCTGAGAAGATCAATTCCAACGTGGCGAGCTTGAGGCTGAGCGAGCCAAAATCCGTTCGTTCTTGCTTGGATTTTTCACTCCAGAACGAGGGCTGCCTATCGCATTACGTTTCTTTCGCTTCCGCGGGGGTTCGTCGTCAATCACTCGTCAGAGCTAAGCGACGACTAATAATCGTCTTCACGAGCAAAGAGTTCAAAAGATTCCGCTAGCGATCGAGCAGTCGAAGCATTCGGGTTCGGGACGAATCCCTCGGCTATCACAGGTTGCGGCTGTGTCGGTTCAAGAGCTGCTGATCCTTCAAAAAGCTCTTCAGCCTTTTTCAACAAAGGCCATGGAGTGTCTCGAAACATGGAATATTTAACCGTTTTCGGGACATTAGACTAATATTAGATCAGCGAGAAACATCTCGAAAACATACCTCTATCAGCTCGTTCCACGTCTGGTCTGGTGCTGCCCGCAGCTGAAGTTCATCGTCCCAGCCGAATCCGCTATTGATTCTTAGCGTTTTAAAAAGGTTCCATTTCTCTTTTAGCTGTTCGATTCATTGTAAACCCTAGCATTTATGGTTTCGAAAGGAATACAAAATACCTCTGTCACTTGCGACTTTAACTGCCTGATTTCGTAGATGGTCCCGAATTCCTTGTTAAAGGCGACAGCTGCAGCTTTCCACGCCTGATTCTTATATCCGTTATCTGCTTTTCCGCCTTTGGCGATCTGATGTCAGCATAAATATAAACAGCGAATGAAGGCGGATGGTAGAACTAACACTTCACCTGGACGGTCATGAACTCCATTAGACGTAACTGCTTGTTAGCCGTACATTTAGCACGCCCGACATCCTGTTTTACGGCCGGCTTAACATGAGCCTGAAACTGCCCTTCATTAGATATTATTGTCGCAAAGAGGGTACTGTACAATAGAAGATATTCGAAGCGGACTATCAATTTTGAGTGTTTTTATTCACAAACAATACATCCAAACGATCAGGAATTTGTCAAAACGGGCTCTTACAATATTTTACAGCAATATTGCAAAGAAGGAATTTTGCGAAATACCGCAGAGCAGATAGTCAATCGCACCCTAAGGGCTCGTTTGGCAACCACCACCGGAATTCCGTACGTGCTACGGAAATTCCGTGGTCGCAATTTGTGGCCATGGACAGGAAATTTCCGTAGTTTAATTTTTCCCGTGTGCGTGTGCACACTGTTTGTCAGTTATCGGAAACCCTCATCTTTAGACACTATTTGAAAGTTTAATGCCTTCTGTTGCAGATTTAGTAGTGTTCCAACGGCTGCGGTCGGCACGCCGAAGGCGAATCTCTCTGAGAGCTGTTTCCGAATGGTATTCGTCATCCTTTCTTCGCAAACAGGCAAGGCGTACTTCTATCCTGACCGGAAGTTTGTGGGTGGAAGAGGTGCTAAACGGCAATCCGAATCGCATGCATGATACATTCCGCATGTCCAGAGAGGTCTTCGACAGTTTAATCAAAAGATGCAGTCATTCGGGCTGGAAGCATCGCGAGGAGTTGCTTGCGAAGAAATGCTATGCATGTTTCTATATTTTGCAGGACAAAAAGGTTGGCTGCAAATCTTTTGCAACACCTCGACCCCATGTGATTTTAATTGTTGGTGTATCGAACAGAGGAATGCAAGAGCGATTCCAGCATTCAGGAGAAACCATTTCCAGGTTGATGTTATCGATTGCCAGAAAGGACAGAAATTATTTTAATTCGGACGTTTATAGATATTTGCATGCTGTTGTCGCTTGTCTGAAGTCAATGGCCACGAAATTCATTCAGATCCCGGATGAAAATCTTCCATTACACAGCGTCATCGCAAACAACCGTAAATTTCACCCCTATTTCAACAACTGCAGGATGGCTGTTGATGGCACGCATTTACCAATATGTATTAGTGTCAAGGACGCGGATCGCTTCCGAGGAAGGAAAGGGCTGACTCAGAATGTTATGGCAGCGTGCGCCTTTGATCTAGTCTTCACCTATGTGTTGGCTGGCTGGGAAGGAGCTGCTGCCGATGGGAAAGTTTTTGCCGATGCCCTTCAAAATAGGTACGACGTTCTCCCGGGCAAGTTCGATCTCGCTGATGCTGGATTTGCACTGACTCCCTTCATGATCACTCCTTACCGCCAGACTAGGTTTCATTTGAAAGAATTCTTGCAGGGGAGTCAAAGGTAATGCACTTGCGTTGTTGAGAAAATTGTCATTGACAATACAGACCTCACAACCACAAAGAGCTATTCAATTTACGTCACGCTTCGCTTCGAAATGTGATTGAAAGGGTTTTTGGCATTTTGAAAATGAGGTTTCCAGTGTTAACCAATCCAGTGCGTTACAGCATTGAATTTCAAGCGGATATGGTCCTTGCCCTTTGCGTGGTGCATAATTATATTCGCTTGAATGGGGGAGTTGGAAACGAGATCGAAAAAATGGCTAACGCAGCCTGAGAAAACGATATGAATCCTTCGGACGACGAGCAGGAATGTCCAGAAAACGGGCTCATGTCACAGGAGGCCGGCCGAATACGTGATTCAATAGCCTTCCAGATGTGGAACGACTACCAGAAATACATCACAGCAAGGAAAGCCAAACGACGTCAACGTCGAGGTCGGCAGATGGGTGCTTAACGACTTTATTAGGCCTCATCTAGAAGGCTGTTCAGGAACTCTAAACGGTGTTCCTCTTTCAAAAGAACAAAAACTTTCGCTTCAGTTGGGTTCTTGAGCAGCTTAATGGCGGGAATGTGGTTATACACGTCAATTGCCTGCAAAAACGGGGCGTCCTGGAGAATTTCCAAGGCTGTTGCCAGGTAGTCAGGATCGCTCGTCTGCCGACCTTTGAGGAATTCTTTGAACATTTCATTTTCAGCCTCTTGGCTGTCGTTCAAACGTTCCATTTGAGCGGCGATGCTCTGGTCGGCATTGAATCGGGAACGCTTGGCACTAGATGAAGTCGCGGCCTTGGAAGAAATCGAACGCTTCTTCAAAAGCGTATTGACGCAAGGGTTTTTATTCGACTCAGAGGAGTCGTCGTCTGAACTCGTATTGTCTGATTCCCCTCCCCCAGTCTGATCGGCTGGAACAGCATCGGGCTGGCGGGTATCTTCCACCGTTTGGGGTGCTCGTGGCAATGCGCTGGAGACTGCCGCTGCACCTGTGACAGTGAGGTTTTTGAATAAACTTTCCAGCTGTTCAAACAAAAAAAACGTCTCCTTAAACCACGAACGCCTGGCGTTGGTGTGCTCCTACAATGTTTCAGCGTTGCAAAATCCTGCAAATGTAATAAGCACCTTGAAGAACTGATCCCAGGACTGCTGATCAGGATTTTCTGGAGTACTGGTGTCGTAATCCCAACCCCATCCAGACTTGTTTTTTAGAGACGAATACAAATCGTGCTTGTTCCTTAACTATATATAATTTATGTGAACAATAACAATTATTTTATCCAGTTGCATAGCTCACATAACGCAATCGCTCTTTTAAAGGTTTAAGTTCTCTGGAAACACCAAGCTGGGCGAGCTTAGCGATAACGCTCTTCCATGCCTCCGGTTTGAAACCGTTTTGGGCCCGTTTGCCCAGAACATCAGCTTGATATTGCTGCTCAGTAAGCATGATCCCATCAACGTCCTGCACAGATGGTTTGAGGTCTGCAGTGCCTCCGACCGATGGTTCAACATCAGAAAGGCCCATAATAGCGATTGAAAAAGCCACGCGAGGAGAGACAGAAACAGAAAGAGTGCCTGCGGAAATTTCCTGAGGTCATTTTCGCAGGCAACTACCTGCGGAAAAAACTCGCCGGAATTCCGGCGCTGCCTTCGGAATTCCGGTTTCCTCAGTCAACGCTCGCCAAACATTCAAATCGCCGGACACTCGGAAATTTCCGTTTTTCCGGCGCAAACTGCGGAATTCCGCAGTTTTCCGGTGCTGCCAAACGAGCCCTAATGCAATTCGAAACACAGCTCGAGATTGCTCTTCAGAAAGTGATGTCTCAAGCGATGCAAGATATTTTGTAATACGCGGGTCCAGCGCAGCAGCAAGCTCAACCTGGGGACTAACAGCAATATTTTTGTCCTCTTTGAGTTTAGCGTGCATTGCTTTGGTGAAATTAGATGTATGGGTAGCACGAAAACCAGAATCTGAAGAGAACGCTTGGCTAACATGTTTTGATTATCGTGTGATAAACAGAGAGCCCTGATCGATCGAACCTGAGACATGCAGCGCCATCTTGACCGGATTCTGAAGCGCATCAGACGAAAGGACGTTGGTTTCGTATTTCAACATTACTTCACGTAGAAGAGGTTTTGCAGCAGTAACCATTGCAGGGTTAGTTGTTGCATTATCTCCAATAATGGTCCAAACACATGAAACCAGAAATGGATCCAGGTCGACGATTGCTTTAACGAGATGCTCGGCCAAAAGAGAAGTGGTATTAGTGTATATTACACGATTAAATGAAATGATTAAGAACGCATTTCCCAATCGTCGTCAAAGTAATGCAATGTAACCACCATATAAAAACGCTTGGCGGATGAAGTCCACATATCAATGGTCAAACCTACCCGACGATTCTTCCGGGTAATGTCTTTCCTTATTCGCTCGCGAACTTTTTGTTGAGCAGGAAGCCAATCTCGTCTACGATACGTGCTGCCGCTCGACTAGTATCCCTACATTAACCGACAGTCAGGAGACATCAAGCACTCCAGTGCAGATGGAAAACTCCGACACGCACTTCCTCTCCACTGGAAGAACAGTGCTGGCTGGGCAGCAGCCACTGTACATGTGAACTCCGCCACGGAGTTTCTAGGTATATGAAGCAGGCCATAATTGAGTATCTATAAAACGCTGACTTCCTTATATAATACATTCATTCTGTTATTGATTTTGTTTAGCTCACATCGTTCTGAATCGTAGCCGCTTCCCGGAGAGAGAAACGCAACAGGTTAACAGCCGAAGGGCGCCCAATCCCGAAGACATGAAAGAAGTCCTAGCGTCAACCCCAAAATATAGTGGAAGTGAAGACGAAGAGCCCACACTATGGCAAGATAAAGTTCACGTACACCTCTCTACCAAAAGCTTGGAGGACTTCACTACCACAACACCATAAGATAAACCCGACCAAAAGAAACAAGACATGAAGGCCAAAACGATTGTTTGCATGTGCCTAGCAGACTTAATCCTCAGCTCAGTGATCAAACTACCTTCAACCAAAGATGTGTGGACCTATATCAATGATTCTTTCCGCAAGAAATCTCGGAGCACAAGGACCCGGTTGATTGGCGATTTTTGGGACACCAGGAAAGACGATCATTCTATCGCAAGCTTTGTCTCTACCGTCCAAGCGAAGGCTGCTAAACTGAAGGCAATCGGCAAAGAATGAACAGACGACGATCTGATGGACAAAATTATATCTGGGTTACCTCCTGAATACGATGCGCTCATTCTCTCACTCGACAACGTCAGCCCTGAACCCAATCTCCAAAAGACCATTGCTTCGCTCATAAACTTTGAACGGAATCTCATTTCTTCCGCCGGCTGAAACGTGGCTGCTCTTCCTCCGGCTGAAACCAGGTTGCGCTTCCGCCGGGTTTGATGCTTGCGAAGTCATGCGACTGAACGGTCGGGGTTTTCTTCATGATATACATACATGGATGACATTTAATAAAACTAGGTCATGACAATGATAAAAACTAGTCTTAACGCAGCAAAAACGTAATCCGCATCAATCGACCAACACCTGTATCTTCTTATCATGCCAGGCTCTGAACAGCGCTCCCGATCACGACAGATGCCCGTTAGCGACGACGCTCGCGATCGCGCTCTGTTTATTACCAGCGACGTCATCGCTCTAGCCATCATAGTCGATCGTATGCTCTAGATCGTTCAAGGCGCTCGCTCCATCAATCTCGTTCACGAGGCTCGCCCCGTCGTTCTCCTTCCCAGCGATTATCGCCTCCCTGTTCCCGTCCTCGGCGTTTATCGCCTTCTTCTTCTCGTTCTCGGCGTTTATCGCCTTCTCGCTCTCGCTCTCGGCGTTTATCGTCTTCTTGTTCTCGTTCTCGGGGTTTATCGCCTTCTCGCTCTCGTTCTCGGCGTTTACCGCCTTCTTGTCCTCGCTCTCGTCGTTTATCGCCTAATCGTTCTCGTTCTCGGCGCCCGTCGCCTCGCTCTCGTTCACCGCGCCCGTCGCCTCGCTCTCGTTCACCGCGCTCGGAGATGGGCAGCGGCGCTCATTCAGGTCCTATTACATCAACAACTGTACGATACGTATTTATCCTGTCTATTCATCACGATTTTAACCTTGGCTATGTATTAGGAAAAACGAATGATTATGATTCTGCGGTAATGCCGTTTCCTGATGGAAAATTTACGACTTTCCAAGAATCACACAAACAGCAACGCGTTTTGCTTTATATTTCGTATTCAGCCTTTCGTTAGACTGTAAAAACTTTACCAGTAGTCAGTTTGCCAAAGTATTTGGGGCAGACGTACCATATATCGTGAAGTCAAGAGGCGAGGATTCTTCTATTGTGGACAATGCGGTCGTCCAGGTTCAGACCCTGGCCGGTTCCGGCTGCACTTTGGGTTTAATGACGAAGACCGCTGTTATCATATCAAGAGGGAGCTCCCTTGTCAAAAGCATAATCATACTCTCAAGAGGAATGAAGAGCGACCGTCTTTGCGAATGCTTATAGATCAGCAGGGCCATTTTTCTGCCGACGAAATCCAGTAAGCAATGGAATTAGGAGCTAGCCTTATTCCTGTAGCGAAAGCTCGCGAGATGATGAGACTCAAAGTCCCATCTCGTGATTACAGTGGCCCTCTTCTTGCGAGGCTTCTTCATAAGGGCCTAAACGCTGAGTTTGGAGATGACCCGGAATGTATTCTGAAGCTAAAAACTCTCGGAGGCCAGTATCTTCGCGAAGGAGGTGTTTACGATTTCAAAGTCGCACACGATTTGAGAGTCACTGACGTCGTAATCGCGAAACCGTCAATGGTAGATAATATATCACTATATGGGGATTTTATTATCCAGGACGGTACGCATGGGTGTAATGCCTATGCGATGGTGCTGATTATAAATACTCTTGTTGATTGCCTTGGACATTCTATCTTGTCGAGCTACTCGTTGTTTAGATCTGAGCATTCCGATCACATTCGCTGGGAGCTGAAAGCCCTCAAGCTTGATAGGGAAGATGCCACATTAATGACGGATGACGGTCCTGCTTTCAACATTGTTGCTGAAGAATTGAAAATGTAACATCTTCTTTGTGTGCATCACTTTCAAGCTGAAGCAATGAGGGCTCAAACAGGGTTCAATAAGGCGATGATTCATGATTTCTGCACAGATTCTGCTCTAGATGAGCATTTCGAAATATGCAAGGCGCAATACTCGTTTTATGATCAGGCGATGAGTTTATTAGATCGGTTAGCAAATAAGAAAGAGAAAGTTTGCGCCACCCTGGCTGGAAAAACATTTTCAGCAGGGTCAGTATCAACTCAACGGGCTGAAGGAATTCATTCAATTGTAAAAAATCGAGGAGAGAACAAAAAGGAGCTGAAACGAATGAATCTTCACCAGCTTGCGCTTCAGCTTGACGCCATAATTTCTCTTCGAGAGCAAGAAGCGCTGAAAACTATTGTAAAGTAAATAGTGAACAATACGAAATGGAGCGACTTCGTGCAAACCAAGATACAAACCGAGCATAATCACCAGAGCGATTCCGTTTCGAACCGAGATAATGAGCTTTCACCAGTATTCTCCATTCACCGGTTTTCAAAAGACTCTGATCAAGTTTGTGAAGTGATTGTAAATTCTGATGACAATCTGGTCAGCTCCTGCTCTTGTACTTGCACGTTCTTTTGTTCGAATAGACTCCCATGCCGCCATATTTCCCATGTTTTGTCTCAACATTTCAACAGAAGCCCTTTCGATGTCGGCTTCCTTCCTGATCGATGGAGACTTGATCGCCACCCTCTTTACCAGATGGCATGCCGTCGCCTAGGTCTCAGTGCACCGGACCGCGCAAAGCCAGCTTGTATCTGCCACAGTATGCACATTTCTGCCAATTCCGTGAAATATATGCGCATTTAATATCGAGTCTGCATTTTCCTGCTTTAAACAAAGAGAGCGCGCAGATTGTTGTAAGATGGAACCGCAAAAAAATGCGAACTCAAATTTCTGTGCAAATTTCTGCAAATGCTATAGCAGCATCTTTACCAAGTATGATACCAGAGCTTATTGGGTTTACTTTTCCTATTCCAAATCTATTGTCATTGTGATCGCGCTAATGCTGGTGTTAGTGGGCGGTGGCGATGTTGAAAAAGATGGCAGTTCTCACTCTATCTGCTCCCAATTTCCCCAATTTTCGGGGGCGGCTTTGTTCCGTCTATCAATTATCTTTATTTGATTTCACTACTTCCAATTCTACCAAAACAGTCTTTTGGCATTTGCTCTTTCTTTGAATGTTTCTAAATATGCCGATGATATCACTATCTTTGTTATGCGATATCGAACGTCGCACAACCTACTCAGTAGTCTGCAGCGTCTGTTTTTACTGTTTAAAACAGTTTTCGGACATCGTGCGCTTGCTATAGGTGTGTTAAATAGGCTATTGATGACCATGGGGACGAATGCGGTCGGTATTCTCTCTATTTATTAACTTTTCAGGGGCGGTCTGCCCAATTATATATTTGGAAATTATTCTGGCTTTATTTTATTGCTACAAATTTTCACCTTTACTGAAACAGGGTAATCGCATTTACTCTTTGTTTAGATTATTATTCTAATTTTGCCGAAGCTATTACATTGAGATCGATTTTCACAGAACGTCACCGAGTCTACTCAGTATCCTTTCAGCCTTCGTGTTTCCTGCTGCAAGTGCTGTCTGACATTGTGCTATTGCTAGGTGTGCTAAAAGGAGTGTCGGTGGCGATGGGGACGACGATGGTCTGCATTCTCTCCTTTTCCTCTCTTTTCTTAAACTTCTCAGGGGCGCTCTGCCCATTTTGGAAATTCTTTTGCTATATTTCAATGCTCTTCAAACATACAAGGTTTAAGGCAAGCTAGTTTGTATTCGTTCATCTATTTGTTCTACGATGTTTGCTGATGCTATCAGCCTATCAATCTTTATTGGGTTTTCTTCGAAAGGTCGCCGATTCGTTTCATTCTCTTTCAACATTTCTCTTCCTCTTGCAAAAGTTCGCTGACATCGTGTTGATGCTATAGATGTGTCAGTCAGGGTGGACAGCTGGCGATGATGATGAAGATGGTCCATTATATCTCTCTCTTTTTCAATTTTCGGGGGCGGCTCTGCCCAATTTTAAAACTTTCTTGCTTTATTTCAATGTTTATTATTTAATGTTTATAATATTCGAATCATAAATGTTTCTTTCTTTACTGGTTCCTTTAGTTTTACGGTTTTTGCCAGAGCTATGATCACTCTTTTGGCTTTATGGGGTTTTCATCAAACGTCGCCGATTCATCTCATTTCTTTTTCAGCATTTCTTCTTTTTCTTTCAAAAGTTCGCCAGCATCGTGCTGTTGCTATAGATGTGTCAATCGGTGTGGACGCTGGCGATGTTGATGAAGATGGTCGATTCTATCTCTCACTTCTCACTTTTTCGGGGGCGGCTCTGCCCAATTTTGAAATTTTCTTGCTGTATTTCAATGTTTATTATTTAATGTTTTAATATTCGAATCATAAATGTTTCTTTCGTTAATGGTTCCATCAGTTTTACGATTTTTGCCTATGCTAGGATCACTCTTTGGCCCTATGGGGTTTTCATCAAACGTCGCCGATTCATCTCATTTCTTTTTCAGCATTTCTTCTTTTTCTTTCAAAAGTTCGCTAACATCGTGCTGGTGCTATAGATGTGTCAATCGGTGTGGACGCTGGCGATGTTGATGAAGATGGTCGATTCTATCTCTCACTTCTCACTTTCTCGGGGGCGGCTCTGCCCAATTTTGAAATTTTCTTGCTTTATTTCAATGTTTATTATTTAGTGTTTACAATATTCGAATCATAAGTGCTTTTTTCGCAAATGGTTCCATCAGTTTTACGATTTTTGCCGAAGCTGTCACTATTTTGGCTATATTGGGTTTTCCTCGAACGTCGCCGATTCAAGTGATTTCTTCTTTCACTTTCGAAGGCTTGCTCATCGTGTTCGTGTGTTAATCGGGGTGGACGTCTTCGGTGGTAATGCAGATGTTGTATTATTTAGCTACTTAAATTTATTAATAAACGCTAATGGACACTTTCTAAACAACAATAAACTTCATTTTTATTTCCGACATCATAGCTGACTCTAAATTAACGATTACACATCATTCTGACTCTTCCAATCTTGACATTCTAATGGCGAAGTAGCCTTTAACTTTGTTTAACTTACCCAGCATGATATTATCAGGCTCAACTGAATCAATCGAGACCCATCCCGACCAGATATTTTTTTCGGATGTTGGCATCTCTTCGATTAATGGCAGATTTGTTTCGATGTCAGTAGTGAAAGCAGCTCCTGGACCTTGTAGAGACCTGTACCAGTCAACAAAAGCAAAATCGATGGGCTGATCACCATTATTCACCACCAGCTTTGTAAACCATTTTGCTGCTGCGAACCAATGCGAGAACTTGGACGTGGCAGATTTCGCTATCTTGACTTGAAGCATATGGTTGCTTGTTTTAAGCCCTTTGCTTCTTTCGAAATCTCGCGACCTAAAAAGCTTACCTCCGTGAATATTTCTTTTCAGAAATACAAATTGACCTAAGACATGGCTGAATACAAAACGAAACAAGAGTGGTCGGAATCACCTTGCAACGCGTTAATCAACGATAAATCGAAGTTCTCGCATTTTAAGAACTGCATAAGCGCTGTGTGATGCTGCTGGAAGTAAGCAATAGGATGTTTTAACAAGCTGGCTTTCGAAGCCGGTTTGGGAAGTTTCTCATTAAACTTTTCGACTGCACTCTTGTACAGTGTGTCCTTTTGGAATAGTTCTTCATGCAATCGCCCTAAAGTATCAGTCAGACCTGAGCGTTTTCTAGTTGAATGTCTTGATTCACCAATCTGTAAATCAGCAATTTTCAAGCGAATCTGCTCTGATTCATTGACATCTGTAAATCCGTCTGCGACAAGATCTTCCGATTGTCCAAAGGTTCAGGCTCTCAATTGGCTGCTGGTGAAACGCTCGTGGTATTGATATCTATATTCAGGTCATAGTAAGATGGATGATTGCACATATCACACAAGATGTTACCGGAAACCAGTTATGACAACCTGTTCTGAGTAATTTCCCATGATGTTCACAGATTGCCCGCGCGAAGCATGATTCATAGACTTGATAGGTCTCATGAGTCGCTCAGACCAAAAGTTCCATGATCTTCCTACGAAAGGACCCAGATCTTTGGGAATATGGCCAACAACATGCAACATATAGTGGACAGGTAAAGACATGCACATGGAAGGAAGCCGCTACATTTCAGATTTATACACCACTTTGAAAGTTTCGTCGGTATTACCTCTTCCAGAATAGTCAAGGCCTCAGTTATTTTTAGTTGAATTGTCTCTAATTGCGAGCGCTTCAGAGTTGTGCTCATACAACTCGATATCGCATCAAAGAATGAATACAAATCCTTTTGGAAGGGTTTGGCGTCCTTTGATTCCGAAATAAGCCCCTGGTGAGATATTTAAATAAACCATGCACCAATACGTGGTACTGTGGGTTCTTAATTAACATCGTGGACTTGATATAAGGATTGAAGAGCTCAGGGCATCCTCTGATCACGTGTCACAATACCAATTTAATAAACATAGAATCAAAACACCGTTCACCTTGGGGGGCTCTTAAACTCACCAATCGGTTTGAAATTTCAACACGACTTCCTTTTCTTAACGCCCATGGCAGCTCGGCGTGATGATCCCAAACGACTTCAAGACGCCCCATTGACTTTTCACACTCACGAGCGTTTGTGCTGAATGCTAAACCAGAGCCGAGAGGCTCACAGTCCAAGACCTCGACTAACTTTTTCACTGCGTTCTGGTAAAATAATTACTTTAATGCAATGTAAAATAGCGTTGCTCTTCGAATTACCCCAAAGTGATGCATGAAGTCTTATTTAAACTGACGGCTAGGATCCCATCCTGAACGTAATGTTTTCGTGAGCGAATCAATCAAGTAGAAACCAGATTTCTTATAAGGATGATTCTGGTCACTAGTCCTATCATAGAGCTTTAGAGCAGTTGACTTTGCACTCTTACTATTTTTCTTCATCCTCTTCTGCGCTCACACGTTGCTTTCATACTCTTCGGAAAGTTGTCCTAAAATGAAATTCAAAAAAACACTTTGTGAAAAGAATGAGACGACCTGCCGCTACAATATCTTGTTTTGAGAGTAGTTTTGGGGTTGGCAAAGACGATACGCATGGTGAGGGAGAGAGCTTCTTTCGTAATGGATGCTTGATTGGAAGAAATTTGGATGATCCCAGCCGAGTGGTTCTTCCGAAGATTCTCACTTCTTGAAGAGAGCAAATACACGCTCAATTGATGCTGGACGATCCGGCTTTTTTCGATGATTTAGCAAAAGCAGGAAGGTCAGCCATGCGGCTGATCAAAACTGTCTTCACCTGTGCATGTAAGAAAAGGCCAATTGCTCTAACGACTGATGAAAATATGTACGTACATTGATCACTGAGTTTGAGGATGAATCGAAAATATCCAGGCCGTGTTTGTTGATCATGCTGAATTCATATGCAATTAACCCAAAAAAAGCCTGTGTCGAAAAGTATGACGATGAAGTCAACAGAATTGCAGAAGGTTTGCATCGCACATCAGCAGGCAATGTCAAATAAGAAAACATGTGCGGCCAAATCGAGATCAATGACGAATGTAGCAGATCTACGGGTTCAGATCTTCGTGATTTGGGGCTAAATGAATTCTGTATTCCAGCTCCCATTTCCAGTCCGGTTATTCCGTCACGGAGTCCATTTGAGTCCGTGGCGGAGTCGTCCTGAATATAGGGCCGTTTCTATACATAATAAAATAAGTCTTTTTCTGGAAATATTCTGCAAATATTGACACACTCCCCTCTTCGAAAAACTCGTCTGGCTCTTGCATCGTTCTTATACAGTACCAAAGTTTCACAGTTAGGGTTTAGGGTTTTAGGGTTTCGTCAATGTCTGTTTTCATTCATGTCTTCGATCATCTAGTCTTCAGCCTTCCGTCCTCTGGTCGTCTGTCTACTGTCATCAGTCATCTGTCTTCGATCTACAGTCATCGGTCTTCTGCCATCTGTTTTCGAGCTAGCCTTCATCATCTTTCTTCGTTCTCTATATAAAGAAATAATTTTTTTATAACAATTGGTCAATCTTCAATTTTTTCTGGACCTCATCTTTTTATCCATTCTTTACTTGTCTACATAAATAATCCGCATT
>RBZT01000517.1:0-17928 GCA_003693705.1 Polymyxa betae
TGTTTCTGAACGGGACATTCCAGGAGTTCACGACCACGCCAAAATGAATCCTGAAAAGACAGCATGAACAAACAGAAATGCATTAACTTGAAAATAGTGTTTTGCTATTCAAGACCCCAGTATATCTTGCAAGACCAGAACCAGAAGGTCTGGGAATGATCGGTTAGGGTTCTGACTGTTCTGATCGTGTAGTGCTTCTGATCCGGGAGCTGTTGCTGTCTATTCAAGATGCATTTGGCGCGGTCGCGAGCCTCTTCTTGTTATCGTCGAGAACTGCTGCATAAATGTTTATCAAGATTGGAACTCGAACAATTTCTGACAGGTGAAGCTATGCTCTTCCACTTCTATCCCATTCAGAATATTTTTAGGTTGGACCCTATCTAATTGGGATTTCTATGTAGGCGACGCTGATTGGGTGGCTCAATCAGCAGCGTGTCGAGATGCTAAATCATTTTTCGGACGTCATTGCCCAACGTTTGTTGATGAGGTCGTATCGCCGGCGGTACGGTGCCGGAGCGACTTCCAGCTGAATACTATTCAGGCGTTGATGCCAACTGCCACAACAGCTCAAGTTGCTTTTCATTCTTTTTCTGCTGCCGTTTCTCTGCTTTTGTCGGAAGTTCGAGATGTTATCGGCGATTTCGTCTTTATCGAAGTCGAATTTTGCTTTGATTAATGGAGCTTGAACGGGGATCGCCGCTCATCAATTCGGTGAATTTCGTTCCGCTCAACATCGATCGAACGTGGCGGCCGTATTCAGATTCGACACAAACGCCGCTCTATTCAGCCGTGGTTCGCCCACTGAGCCCGCCTTCATCGCGGCTAAACCCGATCCCGAATCTCCCTTAGTCAAGTGTGATGATGATTGCTTTATGGCTGTCATGATCGATTTTCGTAAACGTTCTTGTCGCTGGATCCATCGAATCCGTCCATCGATGCTCCGGTGCCATTCTATGATCCTGAGACCAGACCAACAGCATCAACGACGCAGTCTGATCGGCGGCTGAAAGATTCACGGCTCGCCCCATCATACAAGCCTACGCCGCTGCGATTCGCCGAAAGATCGCGACAAGTGCGACACCACCCGCAATTGGATGAGCACCGCGAACGTCGGAAACATCTAATCTTTTCCGTTTCTGGCAAGTCCGCGAACTCGTTTGCAGAAACTGACGCTTAGCCTGCTGTTCAAGCTTCTGTGCCGGAATCAGCGGCAGCGAAGAAACTCTTGCAGCAAAGTTTTAATACTTGAACGATATTCGTTTTATGGATCGAAATTTTTCTATAAAAAGCTCGATTTGAATCAAGTTTTACTTGTCCTCAGTTAGTTTTCGTCCTGTTTATGTGATTTCAGCAGGATTTGATTTCGTCAATTTGCTTGCGGCATCAAAATGTAATAAGAAAACAGAACCGTGGACAGTGTTTGCAGCAACTCAAGCGCGATGGAATTAGGGCAATCTTTGAAGATCAAAGAGAGAGACATATGGCCGAGGTGACTAAACGACATTAACTACCGGTACTGTGGAAAAATTATGTTGGCGACGATGCTGCTCCGTGATCAGGCAGCCGCCGGCCCTTCTATTATCCACAAAGATGTCCAGTATTTGCGGACTGAAATTCTCGATAATTTTGGTTGGTTCTTTGCGCCTGACATATCTCTGTTCCCAGGACTGCATTGCTTATTGGAGATTGCGTCGCAAGCTATGCGAGACTCTAACAGGAACGGTCGCAGTCGATAATACTGTGGCAGATCTACACCATTAGTTTCTAATAAAAGCGTTGTAGTGATGCTTTTGCTGATACTTGTGCTTCAACGAGTCAAACATGGGGTAACATTCAGTCTGGGAAACATCCCGACATCTTCGTCATGATTGTTTAACGCGTGCCATTTTCAAATATTATCCAGATTTTCGAGTATTGTGTCCCAGACGCCACGTCATCTCAGTGCAGTACGAAAAGATACACGGATCCATCCGGCGGTATCCTGCAGAAGAATGAGACGCTATGAATACGTATCATGGGTCATTGTTATTGCAGTGTTTCTGAGAACGATGGTTCACGGCAATCAAGAACCCTTTGGGAATTCATATCGTGGACACGAACAGACTCCCACATGCTCTAAGAACAATGTTTCGGCACTTGCGTCCGTACCAATATATGCGGTAATACCAGCTTGCGCAATCGGGGCAGTTGTAGCGGAATTGTCTGTCAGGAAAGCTCGCCAAAATCAGCATTATCCTATCAGAGATATTCAGCTTAAGTTCAAAAGCGTAACATCTTTCCTCGTCATTGTGCAGACGTCAGCGGCCACCGCGTTTGCTGTGTCGCCTCTGCCAGCACCGCATTCATGCTTTTTCTTTGAAACAAAGATGCACATTGCCATCATGAGCTACTTAATAGCTACGATCGCTGCATTAGGGCCTCTGATTCTCAAATACACAGTGGACAAAAATGACATGGCGTCATGGAAATCAATGCGGACTGCGATCGGCTTACTCGCAACAGCTATCTGGATTTATGTTCTGGAAAGCTTGTTGTTCATCATTGCTCTTGGCGATGCCGCAATCATATTTGTATCTTGGGCGGTTGTTGCAATCACGATCACTGTACTCGTCGCATCTACCGTCACAATTTTGGTTTGCCAAAGTGTTCGCAATACTGAAACGAAGCCTAAACTTACCGATCACGAACTCTGGCTTGAGGAAACGAGAATCATCATCGGAGACATTTTTCTCATCAGTTTAGCGCATTGCGAAATGATTTCGCGAATGACGGATTGCCTAAACCCTCTCCAGAGATGGGCATTGGAGGAGCTCGTGATTGATCATTACGCATTCCTTTCACATGATCTTCAGTTTCTAGGACAGCCACGCCCAGTTCTGACATGGGCATTTCAATTTCGGTATCCAATTCCGAATGTCCCCGAATCTTTGGAACAGGATATCGCCAAATACTTTAGAAAAGTGTACCAGAGTCTGCGATACGACCAAATGAAGATTTCAGTTTGGCACCTGAAAGGGATGCTGGAAACTGGTGTTCACAGCATCCTAAGCGGTCCTAATTGGAGTGTTCCTATGGATCGTGTTCCTTTGCTGCAATAAAAAAATACCGGTCTCCGCTAGCAAAAGATTATTGTCCACTTTAAGATCATGACTTTCTGGTATGGGGTGACACCGACAAAAAAATTCCGCCGCGCAGAACAAATTTTACATCGTGTAGTTACAAAATAGCTATAGGTATATCGAAAAAATGTTCTGCCAACGCTGTGGAAAGCCTGATGGGGGCAAATCTTTCTAGTCGACAGATAAGACGGGCAGCACTGTCGGCAGATGCTGCCTGTCACTAGCCGTCGCCGATCTATATCGCGATTTACAAACACCTTTTAATAGTAGATATATTCCGGTATGCCCCAATCGATCGACCCAATTTTGTTTCGGCGAGATAGCAATGAACCAGCTGAATGCGAGCGCTAGCGATCACGACGTTAGACCCTCAATGAAGCCCGACGAACTCATTCAGCCAGCCCATGATTTGGCTGTTGTTTTGGCCCCTAGCAAAAGCAGCAGAAAGCGTGGCAGATCACATTTTGATGACCGAATCCGATCTGCTCTTGCGAATTTTCCTAATGCAAGAAACGCAGGCAGTCATTGCTCAGCCTGCCTACACTTTAATGTAGCGTCAAGCGACAGACATAGAAACGGAGTGCCCGAAAACATAGAGAAGCTGGAAAGCGTCCTGATATACTTCTCACTAGTGGATTACAGAAAGTGTTTCATAAACCACATCTGTGCTAATCAGCGCTCGATGTCAACATTTGGCGATATAAAGTCCTCCCTCTCTATAACGACACACGTAAAATCGACATCTCCATATAAGCCCGATATGTTACATTGTACGGATATTGTTCTGTAGATTCTCACCATCAATAACATGGCGGCGCGGCCCATATCTGTCAGATGAGATTATTATGGGGCTCTTTGATTCTCATCTCGATCATTAACAATACAAACTTGATATTCTACCATTGCCTCGCCATTTTTAGAGTCTTAGACTAGCCAACTAGAGGGTTAGCATTGAAGTCTGGCGCTCAGACCCTTTATCATATGGTCCCTACTCCTTCGAGAAAAGAGAAAGCCGTTCGAGATAGCCGAGAAACTGCTGATTTGCCGAATATATAATGATAACATTAAAGAGAAAAAAACTAGAATCGCAGAGCTGGTTTCTGAAAGATTGGGTTATTCCGCTTGACTATTTCTGACTTTGTAAGAGACCTTGGAAGTACGAGAGTCAATTGAGCAAACTGACGTTAACGACGACAAATCGAAGCACATCGAAAATTAGCTAAGCACTTTTCGGGATAACCCCCAAGAACTGCCATAAGAACTTCAAGAAGTTTGTAAAGCTTGAATTTTGTACCTAATCGAGAAAAACGATTCCTGTAATTGCTGCGAGTTAATACATATAAATGGTCCATAGTCCGTTAGAAACCCAATATATTTTTATAACGACAGTCTCGTCATAAAAAAAGAAAACCCCGCCAGTGTCGTTATAGAGAGGGAAGACAGTAGATCGACGGCTAGCGGCGGGCAGCATCTGCCGACAGCTGCTGTCCGTCTTATCTGTCGTCAGACAGAAAGATTTGCCCGCCTGATGGACAATGCCTGAACGACTGTCCGTCCAGCCAGGCACAATTTCGATACCTACAGTATATAGCTACCGTTTTCCCCCGCACATAAGGCACAGTGCCTTGTATTTGATTAGAAGGCACATGGGCCGTCGATTCGAAAACTGCGTGGTGTGCGCACTATTCAAGGGATTGGATTCTGGTCCCTTTATTCGAGGTTTTTGAAGCTCAATAAAATGAATAGAGTTTTCAACGTTAGTACCGCTCTTTTTTATTGATATTGAGGTTCAGAACCCCGAGCAAAGATTGAATTAAAAGTATAATGCGGATCCTGTTGAAGGAGACGGCGCGACGGGACGGCCGGCAGTGTCAGACATGGTTGTAGTTTATTATTAGGTAAATGGGCCATAAAAAACTTAGGCGGCGCGTCTTCCAGATACATATGAATAAAGAGCTTGCGCTGCGCTGCAAAATGTTAACAAATGTCAAAAACCTCGAATATTAGGCACACGGACTTTCACCAACAATGGAATTTAGAACCCTTGAATAGAAGGCATACTTTACGTTACCTTGAATACAGGGCATATGCCTTATCTTCGAGGGATAGACTACCGTAGGCGAGAATGGCAAAAAAAAATCCACCCTTGAATATAAGGCATATGCCTTATGTGCGGGAGAAAACGGTAGTAGCGATGGTCCTGCGCATAAATTTCGCAGAAAATATATGATACAACCAGGAACTGCTAATGGAAGATCGAAGCACTGTCAGATGCTTAGGTCAGGATGCGCGAGGTTCATTAGCCAGCCCACCACCAGCAAGGGGCTTCTCTAAAAATTTTCAGACTTTGACTTCACAACTGAATGCATAGAAAGAATTCGAACAAAACGAAGAGCAGCCAACAGCAACGTACAGACAGAGGTTGATGGGTGCGCCTAAACTCGAACGTCTTTATTGAGGATCGCGCAAGAATCGAAAAGATTCTGTCAAAAGAAAGTAAACACTTGTCTGCGGCTCTTTGCATTCTTCTTCGCGATTGCGCAGGCAGGGCAGGCTTCAGATACGGTACAGGCTGTACATTTTTCATCTGAAAAATTGGCCCATCTGCGAGCTGCTTCATTGGGATTCTGCGGATCGCTTTGTAAGATTGCGCGGAAATCCTTGGCAAACTGGATAAGCTGCTCCTTAGTATCGGTCGATTTTGAGGCCATTCGACCTAGCGACCCATCCTGCATGCACAAATTTCATCACTCCCAACCGACGTACTATACGACCCAAAATGACCTTATTCAAACCACCTGACCTAGATGCGAATGCCGACATTAACACGGTCGTTACCCTTAATCGTTTTAAGAGAGCTACTTCAATACTGAATGCCTGAACAATCACGGGCAATGACCGTCATGACGCGATCGGAAGTGACTCATCCTAGACGTCATCGTTCACAGGTTTTGAACTAGACAGATCGGCCATCGTATGATGATAAAGTGTATTCCTTCTGCCATCTGTTGCCTAACGATTAATGCGCATTGATTCCGATGCAAGAGGCTAAATACAGTAAAACCAAGTTGGCTTGATCCTGTCACTTAGGCTGATCGCTGCTTTTATTGACCTTTGGTAATTACGTAACAGTTCGCTTGGTTACCAATACTTCAGACGAGGGCAGTCGATGATATTATTAATAATTATCAATAATTCGTTACGAATGATGATTAGTGATTTCCTCGATCTGCATTACAATCAAGGCTCCCCAATAGCTCCACTGATTTCTCGACCTGATCCGATCTGTCTCGCAAAACGCTTAAGGTCACTGGCCGAATAGACGATGATTGAGGGCCTGGGTATAATGCCCAAGAACCACAGGATCTTCGTTCCCTGCATTTCCCGTAGATACGCCAGGGCCGGAGCGTGGCAACCCGGCAGCAGGCGCTGCAGGGCTAATGCTGGACCGGAACAACAGACAAAACGGGGACGCCGTTAAGGAGTCAGAAGGACCTCGCGGGACGGGATCGCCGAGCTCTGGCGAGGATTCGTCGTCCGAGAGCACAGTGAACATTATAGGATTGAGGAGCGTCCCGATGCAGTCCACGCTCGCAATCCACTCGGATTCCGGATACTGTGGTGGAGGGAACGGTCCAGGCTAAGGCGAGGATTAAATATAAGTTGAAAGCTGAACGTTTCAGCTCATTTGTACACTATTGATCTGATAGGGACTCAACTCGTCACAGCAAGCACAGCTTCATGAAACACATTGCGAAATCAATCCCTGTGTGGAAGTCGTCCGGAATCACATCGACGTCTTCTTTTCTCCAGAGAAAGATGGGGCGGGTTCTTGGCGGAGTACGATCCCCTTTCGTGACGATCTTCCCGCCAGGTTGCGTAATCAGGCTGGAGAATCTCGCGAATCGCGATGCTCATCTTGAATTTCTCCCATCCAAACACCGGGAAATCCGATTCAACGGATGAAGTGTTTGGGAAAACGGTGAAGAGGGCCCCCGCAAGTGATCGAAGAAAGGGAAATCTTCCTTTCACGATGTCCCAATTCTTCTCAAAAGACGAATCGCTGCTTTCATCTTGAGCACTTTTCACTGTCGATTCGGTTCGATAAACTTTAAAAAGCTCTATCTGCTCCGAGGTTTTCTGACTCAACACGTTTGAAAATCGGTCACGGTATCGTTGCAGCAAAGGTCGAAAATCTTTTCCGCAGTGCTTACCTAGATATGCAGGAAAGACGGATGGAGATTTCTCTTCGACTGGCCAGTTCTGAGAATCTCGCAATATACAGATTCGGCTAATGTTTTATCAAAATTTTCTGTTAATTTTGGCAACTTTTACATTTTATTTTGCATAATTTTGGTTTTAAACCGGCCTGACATAATGTAAAGAAGCGACCACTTCCAGTGTACTGGTGAATAACGTGGTTATTGCTCCTAGATTTGGCATTTTAACAGGACTGGACTCGCATTACATTCCGACCAGACTCTGCAAAATTTCGAATGGAGGATTCGATAACGATATTTATGACCTGATGGTGTTATTTTTATGCTTTTCGCTAATTTTTCGCCATTTAGACGTTTGATGAGTGTTTGGCAATTTGGTTCCCTTTGATGGCTGCATTTGGCCACGTTCGTTCTTCTATCAGGCCAGTACGCCCTACTTTCTATACATTTCCAGACATGGCCTATGTCTGGCTTTTCTAATTCTTGGAACAAATCTTGCTGCATATTTTTGCTGCTGTATGTAATATACAGGTCGGGGCGAGAGATTGAAAAAATCATAAACAAAGCACAATATTTCATCAAATCATATGGTATGTTTCTCATGTAGATTCGTATTCTTTCAAGAATCACAAATTGCGCTTGTTTAAGCTAACATCGAATACCCCTCCTTTTACAGTTCTTCAAATATTGGAGTGCGTTTTCACACATTAACAGCTAGCTGGTCATAATCTGTTCTTGGCTGTCGGTCGAACTGTTGCTTAGAATAGAGGCGATTCCGCTTCCTGCTCTTCGCTGGAAAGTCTCCACTCTCCAGCATGGTCTGTCAACGGGTGTGGCTGGATGATCATTCTCATTGCAATCGTCGTCTCTAAACTGGTACGTAATGTTCCGTTTATGGCTGTTCTGTTCATTCTTTTCAGCATTCAAAATTGCTTGAATCCTTTTTGCTTTTATTGGACGTGATTGACAGTTACTATATCAAGTTTCCTGCTTTATTTTGGGTCACGGTTGTTCGCAAAGTCAGTTTGTAGAATGGGGGCTCCCACACCGTCTTTGGACAATGAATGCAGAGACCTTAACATAATTCATATCTGTAGAACCTACTGAGCCAGAAGAGTCCGCTTGAGAAAGGTTCCGATACAAGCGAGTTCGAAGCTGGGGAGAATTTGCAATTCGAAACAGAGGAAATCATGACCCATCATGAGGAGAAACTTCGAGTACAAGAAGAATGGGATTTAGCACAGGCAGAACGAGGCACTCTCGCATCACAGCGGTAGTCATTCTCATGCCATATTTCTAACATCTCACCTTGTTTCAGTAAAGCGACCCCGGATGAAGCCCTGAATAGCGCTTAGAAAAGCTCAGAATGGCAATGCTAGAACGTTTTCCACAAGGTTTGCGTAAATGGAAGATCTGCGATTCGTAGGCAGTGCCCAGAACGGCAGTATCAGACTTACTTCAGACTCGCGGGCAGCACGTTTGCTGTCATGTATTTCGACTTTATATTCATCTTAACATGTTCTTTTGATTCATCCATGTATCAATTAACGACCTGGCGACCCGCGAGGATGAGAAGCTCAAGCGGTAATTTATTTCTAGGCGGATGCTGCCAGATTCTTATATTTTCCTTCTATTGTCTACAGCACTGTATATATTCCTATTTCCTTGTTCTGCTTTGCTTTTATTAGCATTTTGTGTTTCACCTGGGTTTTAATCTTTGTCCCAATATGATGGGCTCGATTGATAACGAGATGCCAGACCCTTCTGTTTTCATTAAGGTGTCAGAGCGCGATCCGAATGTGTGAACCGAATCAGATAAAGACAGCTATTTCTTTAATGTTATGTCAATGATTTCCTTCATCAATTGGTGTTCCTTATCCATATGGTCTTTTATGTTCGACACCAGATACGATGTAGCGATCTTGTTGAAGCTGTTCGATGCTCAAGTGTGGATTTCCCTCCCGCTGCTCTTACAAATACATTCTATCATTGGAAGAGATAAATATGGTGGTTTTCCTTTCAAGGGTAACCCTTCCACTAGGATATACATACAGTCAATATTGCTGATGAATTGTTAGGTAAATTATTGAACGAGAGGCTACGGGACAGCAGATCCTGAACAAATGGAGAGATTTGCAACATCAAGAAAATTCTTTGTTTTGCAGCATGGGGTTAATTATACAGATAGATCCAAACTACGATATGGCCACTTGATGATTGTCAGTTTCCTTCTCATGTTACTTTTGTTCTTGTTTTTTCCAATTTGGCCCTTTAGGTGACTGATCAGGATCAAGAATGATTCTCATATTAAGGGTTTACTAATCAACTTCCTTCACAGTTTCTGGCCCTCACTTCTGCGAATGAATTCGTTTTTGTCTCAGTTTATTACACCTATTGTTACGGTCACCAAAGGTCGTCTCCCGACATGTGCCAGTGTTATTGCTCGTAGAGAAATTTTGGAAATTGGTCGAGTTCGTTTTTCGCGATCCCGCAATATCAAGAATGACGCCAGCAATACCCCTCAGGATGGAAAATCAAGTACTTCAAAGGTCTGGGTAATTCAACGAGCAAGGACGCGAAATACTATTTCAGCGCAAATGATAAGGTCCAGATGTTTGCTTAATTGTCCCGTTTTTCGTGAAATATGCTTTTAGCACCAAGTATCGTTTAAATGGGATTCATCGATGGATGGCAAGCTCAATGACAATGCTATCGGGAAGGTAACATCACTTGACGTATCGTTTTCGTCCTGATAAGCATTTGTTTAAGGCATTTAGCAAGAAGCGAGTCGAAGACCGGAAGACCTGGCTGTCAAATGTTCAGGATGGGACCTTTATTGATTACCGTCGTGATCAGGAATTCGTTGACCGTGAGCCTGTTCTGTTCTCTCGATCAGACAACGTATGTTCTATTCCCTCGTTGCTTGACGGTTTGAAACCCGGTCAACGTAAATTTATTTACAGTTGCTCAAAAAGAAAGTATGACAATTTGAAAAAGTTTTCATTGAGCTAAGCTGTGAAAAGATTGACCGGCGAGATTAATGTTGCCCAGCTTAGCCGAACATGGCGAGGTTTGCGTTTGTCCTGCTGCTGTGTCCCCATATATTTATTAATGATAGTGTAGCAATCTCTTACCGCGACCATTATCAACTATTGTGGCAGTAACAATATTTAACTTGTTGCTTCCGATCGGGTCAAACAATCTTTCCATTCTGGCAGAGAAAAACAAACGCTGCCAAAGCCGAGCGAAACGCAGAAATAATTGGATCCATATAGGAAAGGAATTAGAATGTGGATAGCATGGGGACGAGCAGGCTGATATCGTGACGAGAGCGAATGATGCAATGACACCCGAATGGAGCTCAGATGCAATTAATGAAGTACAGATGGTCTTAATAGAGGCAAATACAGACAAATGGATCACTAAGTAGACGGAGATTATCATCATGACTCTGTTATTTGGCCTATCCTGGCATAACGCAAGGCCAGAATTCAGATGGCTGTTAGCAACACCACGACCTAGCCATTGTGATCAGCGTCCAGTCCGGATCGAGTGGCGCTGGGCCCACCGACTAACCCGATTGTGTGAAAATGAATGATAACTGCAAACAGAGAATCTGCGAACTCGGGTCAGCTCGTCGGTCAGATCATCCAGGCACTGGTTTCATCCATTCAGTCATAGGAATGTGTTGTCTCTCATGGTTACGTACAAAGGAATTCAATTTACCCTTCAATTAATTTACAGGAAACCGCGGTCATAATCGTGGCGATGGAGCGGCAGCCGTTGTCCTGTTGTTATCCTGATCAAGGTCCCGCATGCTCTCCTGTTTCAGCATCTTCATCAGCTCGTTGAGTATCAGGTTCCTGTCCCTATCATACAGTCGGATTGGCACCACGCCTTGAAAATTGATGAGATCAACTCGCAGGAGTAATATAGAAGAACTTGAGCTTCAATAAACCAGTAGCTAAAACGAATCAAAGTGTTTACTTATTTCTTCAGCCGTTTTCCTTGCTTCACGTCATCGCTGGCCTGGAATCTGGACACAAATCGCAGTTCGGCTTCGTAACGGTCCCGCTTCGACAGCCTGCACATAATGTTCAGAGCGAAAAGGACTGGAAACCGCTCGAAGTAAACTTGTAAAGCTGATTATATTTTTAGAAGTCAGATTGCAGAGACGAACTTGTAAGAAACATGAGCGAGTTAAAGAAACCTAACTTTCGAGACATTACTGGCAGCGTATGGATCGGTAAGGGACAGCGGATGGAGGTTAGCAAAACGCATCCAATTTAGCTGCATATTCGGATTTGTCGGATGGCGTAAACGACTTTGGATTGAATTTTCTGGATCTTGTTAACGATCTCCAATCGCCTTCCAGGCTATTGCTGTACAGGTTTTTAATAATTAGCGCTGCAAGAGCGCAGCCAAGTCCCGGATAGACTCCCTGGTGAAAGGAACGCGTCTTGGGCCTTCTCACGTCACGAACAATTCTTTGAGATGACCCGCTACCACCGATCCTCAAGCCCTAAGCGCAAATCAAAGTAGGAAAGCAGGCGCTCTGGAGCTTCACTAACCGAATGTCATAGGCTTGGTGCGAAACTGGGGTCGGCAAAAAACCGAACGGACAGTCGAAACTCGAGTTCCGAGAACACCCCAAATTCTTCAGAAGCCAAATTTTCGAAACTGCTCCCCCCGAAACTTCTAGAATTTGTCTCGAAATGGAACCAACATTCCCCAACCCGTCGAATACCTGGCCAATGCCTTTTATGTGGTATAGTCTATGCCAGTGAAAAGTGTGTTCGAGATGTGATTTTCGATCCATTGCTCTCAGCGCATTGCATTCAGGTCAACAATTCGACATGCTTACGATGTCCACCTACGCAATCACTCCATCGTGAGAGGCTCAAAGCGTAACAAGAAGGACATCGCCCTGGAAGTCGGGATAGTACGACTGGACTTCGAAAACACATTTTATTGCGGTCCCGACATCACTCCTATCAATAATGACGCTTTCATCGCTCAGTGTGATATTTAGGTGTTCTTTTGAATACGTTCTGACCACTCTGTACAGATTGTTTGAAATTTTTTTCTCAAGCTTGCTCGATTCGTGCCGCCAGATGTCGAAATCCTCGACCGACCTATATTCAACCATATTACAACTTGCTTTGGCAAAGTGTAGCGGGGAATTCGTGGTCGAATATCTGTCCCAATATGCTCCTGTAGAGAAAATTTCAACGCAGATTGCATGTTCCTTGCTTTGTTTGCATTAAACCGAAAAGAGCCTATCGGACAATTGCAAGCGATCTTTGACCATTTCACATCCGCTGTACAACAGCTGTTGTTAAGTGACAAGTGGCCAGATGTTCTGTATCAGCTACAGAACAAATGGATCGGCACTGATATTCTAGCCTTCGTTTGGGCGTCATAATCCTCAATTCATCATGGCAGGGACTGCAGATTTTGTTGATGACGACAAAAGTGTTGAATTCTACAATGACCCGGGTGATCAGGAAAGTGTTGAACTTCACAATGACCCGGGTGATCAGGAAAGTGTTGAACTCTACAATGGCCCGGGTGATCAGGATTCGAAGCGCTCAAATCATGATTTCGAGACGAAGACCATCGCTGACCATTCATCGAATACTGCAGATTCTCCCTATTTGGAATCACGTATGTTCTTCTCTATGGCAATTGTGATGTATACTGAAAGATTTGCAGAAGCGGAGAAAAACTAAAATACCTTCTAATTGTCATGATCTGCTTACGTTCCGATTTTTTTAGAATCCAATGATGTCGTACGTTTAGCAAGGTTTATACAATTAATATTACGGATCCTGCATCAGGAGTGCAAGATGCATCAGGAGTGCAAGAACATATATTATATCCCATAAAGATGAAATCATTTTTTTATGGAGGGGTTCTTGGAAGACTGCCAGAGTATCTGCGAGGAGAATTCGGTAGCGATCGATGATGAGAAGACGATCACGATCACGATATGAGGCCATTTGCTTAGGAGATAGCACCGCCTGTTGATACTTGATGAAAATCAACGAACTAGTCATGTCCAATCCAATGCCATCCAGAATTGACGGAGAGACCTAAACCCTAATAGGGTCATGGCAACCATTCCTGACTACAGCCTCGGTGGCGGGATGGGACCTCATCAAGAGGGCAACGGGCTGCAATTCTCCCTCCACTGCCACCTTAGAAGTGACCGCCGAAGACACGTGTCGTGCCCCAGCTATAGGAAGGCCGCGCCTCTTCTAAGGCCGCGTCCTAAGATTGCAGCTCCTGTTTTTTGTGCTTGCCGTTACAGCACAGTGGTCATTTGCCACGCTACCTTTTTTCTTTCATTCTATTTTGAATACATCGGAAGGTTTATTCCGCGCAGACTTTCTGTGTGTTAAATCTAGGATCATCTCATCTTTTTTTGAGCGAGTCCCTGACCTTCCGAACGAATGGCCAGCCAGGATTCCGTCGTTCAAAATGGACATGATGCCTCACAGCAGAATGCTCCCATGCCCAACGTCCAGGACGTGCGGGCCAGTATCTCACGCCGCATAGAGATTCTTCAACGATCAATGGCTACACACAGCGCAGAACTGGAGTCATTGTACAACCAGGATTACGAATCCATGTCTTCAACCAACAGACGGAACGTGGACAATCGCATCTATGCCCTCATCGATTTGATCAAGTCGACTGAAGTCCGAATCGATGCGGCTCGGAGGAGCTTCTTAGCTCTGGCTCCGATTCAAATACAGGCTCCAGCTCCGGCGCCTGTATCCGCACCCTCTCAACCAGAACACGCAGCTTCCGTACATCTGGCCAGACAAGCGCGGCTGCCGTCCGGTCTACCCAAGTTCAAACGACCAACAGCCCAGGATCCGAGCGCCGCCGAGGACTTTCTCTCGGAGCTGGTGCAGGTCGGCCCCGTGGCTCCGGTGCTCTCAATCCTCAGGGTATCCCCGCTCTTAACAAACAATCGAAGTACTGGCTCGTCACTATACATTACGACGACGAATCGCACGTCGATCGTGTAACAAAATTCCTCAACCTGTTCGATAACGATTGGGTAATATACGCTACTTTACGAACGCCTATAAATGTATTAATTGATCAACGTTTTTAGGTCTCGTTCGTTGTGTTTGGGCGTGAGCTGACCCAGTCGCAAGGGCCGCATCTGCAATGTTATTTGGAGTTGACGGGTGGTAAGCGCGGCCGCACTGTCAAGGCTGCGCTTGGCATAGGCGATGCGCACTTCGACGTGGTCACCAACGTCTTGCCGTGCGGCAAGAAGACAACCTACAAACACTCTCGTTGGAACTGTTTTTGTTATTGTACCAAAGGCTCCGAAGAGCAGTCGCAAGAGGGTCCGAACCCGTCTTGGGACGGCGAGGAACGGGGGGTTCGTCCCCCCAGGCCCGCTCACAAGACGTCGTTTAAGGAGCTCGCCCAGGATGCGTTCGCTTCGTGTCGCCGTGGTGACTGGGATTCAATCGACGCTTCAATGCGGATGCGGCATGCGAATGCGCTGTTGATTGATCGTACCCAGTTCATGGGTCGTCGTCAGGTGTCCGTGTTACCCGATAACTCACGGGATCGTAATGTCTGGATTGTCGGCCCCGGCGACATCGGGAAAAGTTATTTTGTTTGGGAAGCTTTTCGCCCCACCGATGTTTTTCTCAAGGATTCGAACAAGTGGTGGAGCGGTTATAACGACGAACCCGTCACGTTCATTGAAGAGATCGAGCCTGACGACATCAAGTCTTCGTGGATTAAAAAATGGGCCGACCTCTATCCGTTTATGGGCCAGCCGAAGCAGGAGTACTGGAAAATTCGTCCAAGTCACACTATCGTGACGTCGAATTATAGTATTGACGAATGCTACACCGACGATCGTCAACGTCTGTCGATTCACCGGCGATTTACTGAAGTCGATCTTCGGGAGCGGTGCGCGGGCACGGCTCAGTTCTGCGCCTGCGTCCGCTGTGGTCGCCTTGAGGATGTCCGGTCTCGTGCTGCCGCCAAATCAAGGCTGCTGTAGACCGGTGGCAGTTGACTGTCGGCGATGACTGGTGTTATGTTCCTGTCCGTGTCCGCCCCATCGAGGATGTGGCCTCGACTCAAGTGTCGATCGACGAAGACGTTGTCGCTGCCCGGGAACTTGCTGCCCTTGCGGTGAATTCGCGCCCTAATTCTCCAGCCATGTAACAAATAAACCGGTGCATCATCGCGCCCTTTTCGCGCGCCTTATAATCCACTGTTGTTAGCGTTTCATGTGTAGCAGCAGCTGTGCAGCTCGAGTCGTACTGCACCAATGGCTGTTCGTTTTGTTCGCCGGGTAATGGTTCATTTCTATATGCTGATCGAATTGACTGCATCAAATGGAGACATCGTTTCGATTAACGATTCCGGACGACGCGAATTCACCGTCCAGGTCTTCGACGCCTTCGACGTCCAAAGATGCGTTCCGCTCAACACATATAGGTATGTTATCCACTGGAGATGTTCTCCACTGGATATCAACTCTTTAGTTTATTTGTTCTCCACTGGAGGTTCCTTTTAATAACTCCACTGGATATCAACTCTTTAGTTTATTTGTTCTCCACTGGAGGTGTCATTTAATAACTCCACTGGATATTAACTTTTAATAGTGGAAAGCCCTTCGTCGACTACTTCGATCTCGTCGATGACGCAAACGCCTCCGATCGACAGCGACGACATGCGCCGGTGGCTGCTGGAGGATCTGGAGGATTGCCACTCGGATCTCCAGTCTGTGACTCATTCTCTGATGGTCCACGATCGCGAACTAGGCAGTCGTCTAATTCCGGTTCTGGAGCTGTTGGAAACGACGATTACTGCCCTGCGCCTGTATCCGGATCGTGCTTTTGGCTCTGTAAGGAGGCCGCGGGAGGAAGCGAATCGAGGCTGGCCGGGGCACCCGCTTTAGCGGGTCGGGCATGCCTCATGAGCGAACCTGGCGGCCGCCGCCCCTCGTACGACGTTCTTATGCCTAAATCCCTTCACCAATTTTATTGGGCCGGCCGAAGGCCGTCAGGCCCGGCGCGTAAGCGCCTCGGCCTGTTACTGCCTGCTTGAGGTCGTCCGTGGGGTATGCCAACCCGACCAACGCTCCGCTATCCCCACCGGCGGTGCGCAGCCCCCGGTAGTATTGGAGCGATACCCGGAGGCTCTCGCAGCCTGTTGTGAGCGCTTGGAAGGCGACTGGGTCTTCGAAAATCTTGTCGGAAAAGGCCTCACCTGGTCTGAAACCCGGGAATCGTTCTTCAAGCATTTTGTTAGCGACGATATCCGCTTCTACTTCGAAAACGATCTAATTCACTGCCAACGGTTTCAAGGAGAGTCCATAATGGCTTTCGCGGACCGGTATCTTGGACGGATGAAAAGGGCTAATAGGAGTCCGGATCAAGTTCATGAATTCACCACCGAGTTCATCGGCCAGCTGCCTCGTTCAGCAGTTAACTGGCTATATGGAATCAAGGCCGCGAATCCCGAGAAGATCAACTCTGTTCGTCAAATCGTCAATGCCTTGACTTTATTTTGTTCAGCGGATCGTTCCTCGGCAAAGAACGTTCATCAGGCTGCATCGCACAGCAATAACACGAGCGCAGCCCCATCCTCGTCGTCGTCATCTCAATCACGCAGCACTTCCCGGAACTCCTCTCGCCAGCAACTATACTGCTCCGCTCACGGCCACTGCGGTCACAAGTCCGAGGACTGCAGAAAACTCCAATCGGAAAAGGCTACCAAAAACTCCGTCGCAGCCAGCAACAGTAACACATCTACTCAGTCTGGGGCCAGTACGTCCACCGGACCGAAATGTCATCGATGTCAGAAACATGGACATGTCGCTCGGACCTGTCGCGCACCTAATCCCGTTGATGATCCCGATTCCGGCAAAACGTCGTCTGCGTCCTCGAATGTTGCTGCTAATCACTGTATTCAGGGCGCCTATATTGAGGAGATTGACGAGTCCGACCCCGTGTTTACCAACGACTCCGTGGATGGTTTCCATAAACTATTCGATAATGTGGAGTCAATTCACAGCTCCGAATCCGAGTCTCATCCAGCAGTCGCCAATCGTATCGACTATTCAACTGCCATTTTCACAACAATTTCCCTCGACGGCAAAGAGGTGCAGGCTTACGTCGATACCGGCGCTTCCAACTCTACCATTTCTAAAGATTTATTCGGCACTTTCTCTGAGCGGTCGCGCTCGTCTTATCAGAACCCTACGAAGGGTCAGCTTATCTCGCTCGGTGTGAAGGGCCAGTACGCCCCGCGACCGGGCTGGGCACAGGTTCCGGTTCGCTACGGCCACAGTGACTTTACGTTTCAGTTCGACATAGGTGAACCCCCGGAAGGTGTTGCCGTCATAATGGGGCGTGATCTGCAGCGTCGTCTCGGCATCGGTGTCTGCGGCCTCCAGCTGCCGCGCTCCGTGGCGTCTTCGGTGGAACCGGCTCCTGATGATGTGTCTCCGCCACTGACGGACAATTTCCGGGATGGTCCGCCTCACCCCTTGGCAACTCATCCGAGGCTTCTGAGCGCTATTCAGCGTAATCAAT
>RBZT01000446.1:0-32930 GCA_003693705.1 Polymyxa betae
AGGATATGCCCGTGACGGACGGGCAACACACTAAGTGTTGAAGCCTGCAGTGGCAGTCATAATCCGATTACGCGCCCAGTGGAACGTAAGTGGTCGTTCTCATGATTTCTCTAGATCGATCGCTGTACTTCTCGACTTTAATGTTGTTAATGAATTTAATATACTCTCTAAATTGTCGAGTTCTAATAGATCTGATTGACCCGAAAAGGGACAACAGTATCACGGCAGTTCCGGTCCTCGATTGATCCTGAAATTAATCCGACAAATGGTTGTGAAGTTTTCTCTCAGTCTCCGTTTCTGCGGATCGGTCTTGTCGACAGCATCCTGCTGAGTCTGCAGCCGAGTCGAAGCAGCCGCGTACTCCCCCCCCCCTGGATCATGTTTCGGCTGACCGTATTGATGGTGGCTGTGGCCATGACGTCAGCAGCTAGTTCAATAGGCGATCGTCTGAATCCGGACCTTCCTGATGATATTCACGAAGAGATTATCAGTCGAGTGACGGATCTCGGAGCCCTCGCTCGTGTCAACATCGCATCGAAACAATTCCGTTCTATTGCGAAAGATTCCTTCATACTACGCTCTTTATTTCATCCGAAACTCCCATCCGAACAGATCCCTCTCACAACTCGAACATTTCTGTACGAGGCCAATCTCTCCAGCACTTGTCTGCAGAACATGATCGGTCGCGTGACACCGCAGCAAGCGATGGGCCTGTACGACACACTGAACCGGGCCGGCTGTACGAATGACGACAGCCGGACGCTGCTGCAGCTATTTGCGGAGTGGAATCCGGACGTGTTCTTCGGCACGAGTTGGGTGACGGATCTGTTCCGATCTCCGGCCGTACTGGCCGCCGTCATTTCCGATCGACCAATGCCGCACGGTCCTGTTGGCATTCCATCGCCTGTGACGGACCTCGTCCGTGACATTGTCTAGAGCCTACCGCTGGGGGACGCCGGCCTATCCCCGCACAAGGTCTCCGAAGTCCGTGAACGGTATCCGGACCCGTACGACCAACTATTCCCGCACAACGGCGATGTCTCCTGGAAGCTGTTGAACAATCTCTGCGCGTGCCAATGGATCGCGAACGCCGCCGTCGTGCTGGCTCTGCTGCGCCACGGAATCCGGTTCGATTTCTGCGACCTCGTCCTGACCACGGCTGTCCGTCCGGATCAGATCGAGGACCTTTATCCACTGCTGGCGCGGCCTGCCATGACCAACCACTCGGACTGGGAACAGTACGTGATCCGGCCGCTGCAGAAACTGATCCGATGGGACCAGTACGACAAGGCGATCGCCCTGCTGCAGATTCCGGACTTTCTCGATCTGTTTCTCCAGCATAGCTGGGTCTATATGCGTGTATTGAGGGTCGCTATTAAGAAAGGAGCGGTGAAGCTCCTGGAGATGATAATGTTACAGGACTGTATCGATATCGTTATCAATTCGACGGACCAGGAATCCGGTCGTACTCTCCTGCACTATGCGATCATGTACGACCAGGATCGGATCCGATCCATGCTGTTGAAAGTACCCAGTATTGATGTTCATATTATGGATAGTTGGGCCTGATTCCTATTCAATATTTGGATGGCCTCCAGTATTAATCAACAATTCCATACTAATCAGACATTTGTGCAGTAAACGCCATTCTGTATTCTGAATGAAAATCATCCAGATAGCGAATGGCGAGCCCAAAGCCTTTTGATAAAGGGGCTCAATACTTGGCCGAAATCGCTCTTGAAATGTGCCTCAGAAGAGGCCTCGCTCTTAGCGTTATTCTTGCTCTGAAAGCGATGTAACATGGTTTAGCAGTAGACTGCTGGCAGGCTGCGCAGCAAACCTTCACTCCGAACCAGATGGCTCTATATAAACTGTAGCTGTCATTCGATCACAATCGAGTCAGTCTTCTTCTCTATAACACCGATATGGGCTCAGTAATTTTTCATTGATTTTTCTTCACTCGAGTGGTGTATTATATGTTTATAGCTGAGCCAATTCTTGAGCTTTTGGCTCTGTGATTATAAGCCCGCACAAGATCAGCAGAGCGGCAATCTTTACAGCCTGTGAAGTTCGTTTTAACCAGACCAGATCTGTTGGTCAAATCAGATTCCGATATTCGCTTTCGTCTATCCTGGACATGTTCTGGGGGAAGAATATCTCCCATCGCACTCTTTGATTGGTTAACACTGGTTCTGGTTTTTCTGGAATTATAAAGGTGTCCTATCAGCAGCCGCATTCGCTTATACAGATATTTGTAACTTCAGAGTAAAAGTCATTAACTTTTTGACTTTTAGCGTCATTCTTGGGATACGGCATCCTCACATTCGCTTCTGCTCCAATGCCAATGTTGGGCACTTTCTGACCCGATGCACGATTCAGGAGCCACAACCGAAGCATCTATCAATGCATTCAGTAACGCTGAGAGATAGAGCGTCAAGCTCCATTGCGTGGTAGATCTCAGCAGCGAACATTAAAGATTGCTCATCAATCATTCTCCGGTTGGTTAAAAGCTTCTGATCAACTAATGGTCGTGCTGCCGGCTGCTACTGATCTCATAAAATGAAGTGCAGAGATAGACTTGATCTGAACCCTAAATTTGTTGTCAACATCGTCCGAAAAAATTTATCTTCTTTTTCATACTGTTTGCAGTAGAAATAACCTCGAAGAACATCTGGTGAAATACAATATTCTCTCCGGACTCATCTGCGAGATCCTTCGATGTGAAATTGCGAACATGTTTTGCAACCCCATAAGATACATTCGGGTAGTTCCTTCTCTTGGGTTTCCAGTGGTTTGATGAAATAATGTCTCTGAAAGTTGGCTCACTCGCGAAATCGTTTTCTTCAAGAAAATTGCAACTACTTTTTTTTTCTTCTAAACATCGTTTGTCCGAAAAGGAACAATTTAAGACAGCAAACTTTAACGAGATGTCTGGGATCATATTCGGTGTCGCGATCCTTCATTGCACAGTCCAGAGCTTCAGCTGGGGATCAATCCTGATTTCTTGGTGTTCGAGGCCTTGAAGAGATTGAATGCGGTCTGCTTTTATAAGAAACATAATAGTGATCCCAGGCCGCACCAAATGCAACAAAGACTTCATCTCGTGATGCAGCAACAGACGCACCTCTAACTTCTCTATTACAGCTGAACTGATCCCCTCTAATGCATATATCTTGATGTGAAGGAGTGGCGAGTGCTAAAACAACTTACCTCTGAAAATGGAAGATTTCTGTTAGCGGATTCCTTTACTGAAATGGAAACGGAATAGGTAAGTTCGCAACATCCCATATTGATGCGGTTGGAACAATAATAGAAACCAAATTGTGATTTTATGGGATTGATATGACGAAGTAGAACCCTGGTAATAGGTCTCTCAGTAGCAATAAAATACGAAGATGGTGCCCATGATGTACAAGTCCCTGGATTGCTTCATTAAACGATGTACTGAATCTATTCGCCTGTTCCTATGATCATATTGTTTGTCTAACAGATAATCAATAGATAGATATTCAGTTCAATATGAGCCCGGATATAGTAAGGCGCATCTGACTGTTGAGATATACGAAGAGATATACGAAATCTCTTGTAGTATCGGTATGAGCAGAAGGTAATAAGATATCTCTGTATCTTCTGTACGAGAAAAAATATTAAAATACTTATTTATCAAGTATAGTAATATTTGTATGTTGTTGTAGATATCCTTGCATCACCATACTAAATCTATGTCTATTATCTATTTGTACATCTGACATCAGTTGATTCGCTGTTTGCGCTACTACAAACTTCTCAAATGATCTCGGACAGGTCGATAAAAATCTCGGCAGAGAATCGCTCTCCATCAGATACAGAATCCGTCGCATCGCATTCCGGAACATATCGGCCTGTAGCGGCCGGGCCAGTACGGTGACGGCGCCGTCCCCATCCCGATGAAAACAGGCGCTGAGTTCGGACACGACCTCGTAGGGAAGGTTGACTTCGAGGGGAGCGTCGGGGGCCAGAAACCGCCGAAAGATGGAGACGGCCACGGACTCGCGGACGCGGTCGCCGCGTCCGAACTGCGACGCTTCCCGCCAGAACAGCAGGTTCTCGACGGCGAACTCCCTCTCCAGATGATGCTGAAAGTCCGCGTACCCGTCAGGGTCCAGCAGGAAATGTTCGAGGTTCAGTACGGCGGCGGGCGTGACGCCGGCCGCGGGCTGGTACGTCTTGCGTAGCGGGATGCCGAACGTCACCAGTATGACGAAGTCCATGGTGAGAGCGGCGGCCATCTGCGGGAGGCCCATCTCGGCCCAGAGTACGACAGTGACGCAGTAGACGACAACTCCGAACTTGAGAGCGCCCAACGCGACGCTCAGAATCTGTTTCGATCCGAAGGCGTCCTCGACGATACAGAGACGTCGGCGTATGAAGAAGATGGAGATGGCCGTGATCGCGATCCGGAACGCGCCCAGATATGGAAGCAGCGGTAACGTGCTGCCGTGTTGGTCGAGTAACGTGAGACTTTCTGTAATTCCGTGGATGTTGATTGCATATGCGTATAAAAGATAGACTGCCGATAGTATAACAATTTGTATGAGAATCCAGTATGCCGCGAATTCATCTGTGAGCAGGAATTTCAATAGACGGATCTGTTTACGGAGTTGTTGATCTTGTTCTTCCGTTACTGATAACTGTTGTATACGTAACTGGTCACGTGTCTTATTAAATGCGATATAGAGCGATAATGCGAATAGAAACATGCCCTCTATGAAGGCGACCGCGAGACTTCCACCCAGAAATGTATCATACCATAGGCCCAGATCATCAGCAGCGACGATTCGGACTAATTGATGAATGGAAACCAGTACGGCGATAGTACATAATAACGTCATAAGACGGGGTCGTCGACTTCGAATCGGTTCCAGATGACGACGACGCCAATACAAAACAGGAATGGCGAATAAGCCCAGGTGCAGGGCCAGCACGACCCAGCAGGCCGCCATCCACGTGCTGTTCATAACCGGGCTGTCATTGAAGATCTGACGTAATATAGGGGAAAGACGTTAGGTACGGCCCGACCCGATTTGATCTAATGACGGCGGCAATCCAAAACCCTAACCCTAAACCCTAGCCCGGATCTGACAAGAACGTTAACGTCATAGACGGTATCTGCCAGCATGACTCGGATACGGACAGATCCCATGGGCCAGTGCGCGGATCAGAGGCGGGACGGGGATCGTGCCCGCAGTCTTAACACGAGTACTGCGGAAAGAAAACAATGTTGTCAGTGCCCTGTCGAATGGCGTCATCGCGATTGATCGCAGGAAGGGCGGAAAATGCCTGTTTATTGGGTTTAGGTTACAGCTGATTGATTAATTTGTAGAATTCTGCGCCTGTTGGTCCTCGCATGCTCTTTCCATTTGCTTTATTGTATTCAGCTCTGGTTTTCTTAAAGAGTTTTCGGAACTCTTTCTGTAACCTGACGTATTTCTCGGTATGGGGCTTCGCAGTGTCTTGGTTGCGCCTACGAGCTTTCCCAATTGCTCTACGTGCTTTGTTTTGAAGACGTTCCGCTTTCTTAAGCTGTGGTGTCCAAATTTAATAGGTTTATGCTTTATCGTTTTGTATGAGACAGATTTCTTCAGGATTTCGTTGATTTAGTCGAGAGCGAAAGCATCATTGCTCGTTTGATTATTGCCTCTCATAGATTCTGTAACGTTTTCTGAATAAATTCTGATTTGTAGTTTTTGGTTCGATTGCTTGCTGCATATGGATCTCGATCTAATTTAATCTTGGTTTGTGCAGGAGTGTGATCGCTATTAAGTTTTGGTATCACTTTATGTTTGATTACATTGTCTTACGCTGTATCATTAGCCATTGTAATATCTAATGTGTTGTTCTCTCTGGTAGGTGTGTGTCTGTCATTCACTAAGTTTAAGTTGAGTAGAACTTCGTCTAGATACGTGTGTGTTTCTCCATAGTTGATTCCGAACCTTTCATCAACGGGTATTCAGATCTCCGATAAGCATTATTTTTGTGAGTTGAGTTACATTAATCCTTTCTTTAATGAATAAAACCAGATGTTTCCAATAGGTTTTTCTGGAGCTACTGTAGTTCGTTGTTATATATATATTTGCAATGTGTGAGAATTCTTTCATGTTTTCTATCTAAATGTGTAGTGATTTTTTGAGGCCCTTCCTCGAGAAAATTGCGCTCTGTCAGTCGCTGTTGCTATGGATATAATTCGGGAAACCTCTTATGTTCTGGATTGCCCAAGTTCTGATATGCATAGGATGTCATATTGACGTTTAGAATAAAAAAGCTCAAGCAGGGATCGTTTTTCAAAGTTCAGCTGAACAGGCCTTTCATTGAAGTATTTTCACTGAGTATTGATTATATTCGAATTCGTCCGGTGGGTGTGCCATATGGTTCGAGATCGAAATTTCGATTGGCGGATTCCGTCTCTCGTTGTCAATCTGCAATCTGCATGCTACTAAAATAGTCTGTTATATTCGTTTGTTGTTGGTGGTGGGGGGGTTGTCCGTCCCATTTCCAGGAGAGGGCAGCCTATAGATCCTGTCTTTAGTTTCTTTTGTGCGATGATCGTATGAGGCCATTATTGCATTCTGCAAAACCAAATTGTGTATTATGGCAGTTTTGCTGTTATTGCCAATACTCCTGTATGTATTGGATTTCAAAGCATTTATAAAACATATGTTTCCAAAAGTAACACATTGTGGCGAACTATGATCAGCATTTGCCGTGCTGCTATGTGGTCTGACCACGCGATAATTGTTGTTGTATATCTGTATGGTTCCTTTCGCCACCATTTGTTCCACTTGCGATTCGTTTTCGTAGACCAGGGTCATCGACCCCCACACCGGTGTTTTGGAAGATGTCGTAAACCCGCTTGACGACCTCCAGTTTCTCGACTGTCGACTTGCATTTCGCCAGCTGTTTTCGATCCTCGATGTCGAACGACGCGTTCAAGCGTCGGCGTTTCGGTGGCGGTCTGCGTGTGTTGACGAATTAATCCTCGGAGACGTCCGCGTTCTGGGCCACGACAACCGCTGCGACAGCAGCCCGGGAATACTTCTGGGCGAGAGCCCGGGTGATCTCGTTCGCGATCTCTACAAGTCCTGCTTCAGCGACCTTGTCGAACAGCTTCTGTAGATCACGTCCGAATCGTCGCAGACGTCGTAGTGAATGATCGCCTTGCTCAGCTCGATCGCGTTAGGCTGTTCACGGGCCTCCAGGACGTTTTGCGCCAACTTGCGTTCCACAATTTAAACTTGGTCGCCAGCAATAGAAAGTCGATATGATCCAGCGCGTTTATGGGCGCCACTTGAATTTATATCTCAGCAAATCGTCACTGTAACGCTCGAAGGAACCAGTTTCTTTGTGAAAATATCCATACGGGGCCAGCACGATTCCGATTCGAAGCATTCGCCATTGTGATGTGAACAGGCGTCCCCTCCGGCAGCATTTTGTAATCGGAATAGGCCATAATACAATCGGCGCTCACGGACGGGCAGAACTCGTGAGGCCTCTCTCGCTTATAATAATTGACGACTCAAAATCTCAATCCATGGCTTTATAATGGGTTTGATATTTCTTGTTAGAGCTTACCGCCAATGGACGGATCTCGAAGAGAGAGGTGGTCTCCACACCACTATAACGGCAGACGCGCCCTAACCATGTACCTCATCATGCTGTCCAAAGAGCTGAACATCTTGCTGTTTGGGATCGGTTGCCTTGATCTCCAGAAGAGACTCTGAGATCGCATCGGCAAGTTCCCCGATTTGCAGTAGCATGAGTTCCTGCTCTTCCCGCCATGTGGACAGGAGGGCAGCGAACCGTTGCAGAGAATTGCGTTGGTGGCGAGAGTCCATGATCTGAAACTTGGATGTTGATGAACGCGAGTCGATTTCAGAATGAGATCTGCGAGCCGGAGATGGCCCGAGGTATGGCCGCACGAAAATGCCGCCACGGACGGATCCCGAAGAAAGAAGTGGTCTCCACACCAATATAACGGCAGACGCGCCATAACCATGTACCTCATCATCCTGTCCAAAAATCTGAACATCTTGCTGTTGGGGATCTGTTGCCTCGATCTCCAGTAGAGACTCTGAGATCGCATCGGCAAGTTCGATCCCCGATTTGCAGTTGCATGAGTTCCTGCCCTTCCCGCCATGTGAACAGGAGGGCAGCGAACCTTTGCAGAAAATTGCGTTGGTGGCGAGGGTCCATGATCTGAAACATGGATGTTGATGAACGCGAGTCGAATTCAGAATGAGATCTGCGAGCCGGAGATGGCCCGAGGTATGGTTGCACGAAAATGCCGCCACGGACGGATCCCGAAGAGAGAAGTGGTTTCCACACCACTATAACGGCAGACGCGCCATAACCATGTCCAACTGCTCGGAGACATAGCGCTCCTGCTCCTCGGATAACAAATCCATTGTCCGGGAATGTTGGTACGCGATCACGTCGAATCTCCTCCTTAAACGGCACCAAGGCCGGTCCAGCAGCTGCTCGAGACAGCGGAAGCGGGGCAGTAATAACGTCAGCGCATGTGCATGGATTAACGAGGGCTCCCTCTCTCTTCTGATCTCGCAGACTTCATCCCCGGGTTCGATAGGGTTCAACCGGGGTTCAACCACGACTCTAGATAGGAAAAGGTCTTTAGTTACATACCGAACAACTGTAATATAGGGTTGTGATAGTGATAGACAAAAGGCCCTTCAACGTTCTGGAAAACCGATGGAGCGTTCGGTTTTACCAAATGACGGTAAGATTTACATGTCATGGACAGATCGAATGGAATTAACGGCAATCCTAGCGCCTGGGGAGTGAAAACAATCGGTGCCCGAAAATTGCAAAGCGTGGATTGGATTTAGAGACATTGACGGGAAAGTTGTGTCAGATGAGCCTGCTTCGGAACCGAACACAACAGGAAACTGTAGGCCTGACTCAATTATGAGTCAAAAATTTTCAGATTACAACGTCGTCGGTACCGGTATCAATGAGAACATTGTCAACAAGACCGCGATTGAAGCTCCCGTCGGTTGAATCGAGCAGCTGGCATAAAGACGACGGCAGTTACCGATGCTGGCAATTAGGCAATAGCAGCGGCTTGTCCACCTCCCATCGGATTGAAGTCCATTCCCAGGCGAATCGAGAAAGAGATCTTTGTACCGGTCATGTGCGAGGAGTTAATTACTTCTAAAAGCTGCAACACTGAACGTTCCCCGCAAACATTCGACCAGCTTTCAGGCTTAATCAGTAACCAACTTCCAAATAATTCTGGATGGTCGGTTATTCGACTTGGTCGCAGCACGGTCATGTAAATTTCAAACGTGCTTATCAATGGCTCCGGAATCTGTGTTCGTGCGGCAGCCTTAGCGCGAAGTTCTTCAGCCAGCGGAAACAGTTCGGGGAATATCGGTAGCCGTGGTCGGTCTTGGCGAGTAGGATGAGATGGTTGCTCAGACGATTGGGCAGGCCCAGACATTAGACTCAGGTTGTTGAATGACAAAAAAATGCGAACCCCGATTTGTCGTCTGGTCTCCTACTGAAAGCGGAGGTCTTACGGACAAATTGAGTAGGATTTACTTCCGATGGATTCCAGGACCCAAAATCTCGTCCAGGCCGGCCAAGGCAGCTCCGTAATTCCTGAAGCCGGACGGTGACTTATACAATTGCCGCCGTCTCAGTCCCCATTTGGGGTCCGGATCATCACCAGCAGACGGCCTGGTGCCTGCTCGACGGCCTTTTCAACTTAGACTGGATTCGATCCGAGTACAGTTTGCTGATCTACGCCAACAGGCGGAAATTTCCAAACCTTAGACCTGAAGTAGTCCGTCATACAGCCTTCACATCTTCATGCGATCCTACTTCCTGTTATTCGGACATAGATGAACCTGAGAAGCAATACAGTGTATTTAGGATGTCGTTACCCTCGAATTCTGTTAATATCAGATGATGCTTGATTAAATCTGCTATCATTTTAGGCCCTGATTTTCGTATGCAATTCAGCATCAAATGGATCCCAGATTTTCCGAAAGTTCTGATTGTAATGACGTGTTATATCATCTGCAAACAAATACACCAGTTTATCCAGGGACAAATCTTATGCAATCCTGTAAATATCAGGATTAATTCTCATTATTCATAAGATTACTATAACATGGCATTAACAAGGAGGCATGGTTGAGCCTCGCGATGCTGCATTGATAGAATTAACTGTTCAATAAGCTCATGTTAACGGAACTGATGAGTGACACAGAAGAATGAATTTCAATGCTGCTTTCTCCAATCCAGTTAATATGGATCCCGTGTTATATCAAGCATGGATTTGTCTGTTCTGTTCATCGGAAATGAACATTGAATTTGGCCAGTTTTGTAACAAGAAAGTGAAAGGGCGTTTATTGGGGGCCTTTCTCAGATTTATTAGATCAATCGAGAGTTAGCTGTCGTTCATAAGTCAAAGATTGAGCTACGCGCAACATATAGCAATAAACAGTCGATTTTTTTCTCAAGATCCCGGGATCTGAGTTAGATTTCCGGATTTGAAATCTCCTTAAACAAGGCCATTTTCTGTCTAATATGATATCAGAGATGAAGAAAAGGCCTTTCTATGAAATCTTGTTTGACCTGCCTTGTAGGCGCAGGGACGCCTCTGGACTACCATCGCATTAAAAGCATTTTCGCAGATGATAAATTCGTCGTCTTCTTGTATCAACCATTGGCTGGAAGGGATTCGGGGCCAATACGATACGCCTTTTAATAGATTCCGATAGCGTCTTTGCAATGTCGGGATGCATGGTTTTGGTGAATTAAGAAAACAAGTGTCAAGAAATGTGAGACCTCCCTGCGCTGCCAGTCACGCAAACCCTAACTGCCTCTAGGGTTTCGGAGACAGGCCTGCCTACAGGACAACAAGCGACGTTTGTTTTATGGATTTCATAATAATCAGGAGTGTGTCTTCAGTCAAGCAAAACGTTGCGAGAACCAGTACGTCCTGATATGAAGCACCATGACGGTTGCGATAACAGGAATGGCGTTTTTGGGATCTCAGATTTAGATCTGCTAACAAGCTTCTGTTGCTGCTCAAGCTGGTTTCTGTTTTCGACTGATTCGTTGCCGCACCGTTCAATTCGGAGCTGATTCACCCCCGTCTATAGAACCTGATTGCCATTCCATCCGTCATATGTTCAGCCTCTGAGCGAAAATGATGCAAATCAGGTACTATTCTTGGAGACTGGAAATCGTGGCTTTTTCAGCATCAGCTATCGCAAAGCTCTGTTTACCCGAATTTCTAAATAATCAGTCATGTTGCTGAAAATTGTATTACATGAAGCCTAAATTTTTTTTCCAACAAAACTCGTATTTAATATGAAGTTTGACCTAAATGAAATCCCGTTATTCGTGTTAGAGCAGCCTGCAGCTTGAATCCATCAAATCCAGAAGGATAAATTCTTGCTCATTCCCAGTTTGGAAAAGACCTTACAATTTTTGGCTGGATTTTTGTTTGATTATCGATCGATTGCGTTTCATCAAGATTTTAAGATATCCAGCGAAGGGCAATAAACAAACGATACTACAGTTGCTGAATCGGTTCAAGCACTCTGAGCATACTCAATCCTCTTTAGGGAGCAACTTGAATTGATTTTAGCTCAAAGAATATTTGCAGCAAGTTGATCATGAAACCATTTCAATGATAATGCAGCTCTTCGATACAGCAAACTATTCCGAACAAGAATTTCATCATACATTGTGAATTTCTCTATCGCCTGCTTATCACATCTTTTCGTTTTTTGACTGCATTGGGTTTGGGGGCCAGTATAGTACATGAGCCCACTGAGCAAGTCTGATGACGACATTGGGACGCCTGGACATGGGATATCGGATGTTTGGAAGTCTGGATTCAGCAACTGTTCCTCAGACAAACCCTAGCTCCCTGTCAAGCTAGGGTTTCTTGAGACTGGCTCTGAAATGAGCCGTCATTTGCAGGTTCAGATAGCAATTTTTTCTTGGATTGCTGAAGCTGTGCTCAGTCTCGTGAGCGCTGCTGGGCCTAGTACGACCTGCTCAGTATTGTAATGATGATTTGAAAAGATTTTACACAGAATCCAGGTTATTTTTCTCTCTAGGAGATAGTTTGATCGCCAGGTCAGGGCCTCACTTTCTACACCACGACTTTCCTGGACTGTTGAAAATATAAGGGCGTTGTTGGAAATACGCTTCTCTGAGCTATCCCAGAAAAAATTCAACGCTTGTAAAACAACTAAACAAAAAAATGCATGGTGGAGTTGGCTGGCCCAGCGCGTATCCGTTCGTATAGGGCGACAGGTCGACCCAAAACAGGCCCAGAACAAATATACAAATTTGAAAACAGAATATCGCGCCTTGGTCAAGGCCCAAGGAGAAACAGGCAACTCAGAAGACGACCTTGACTATCCTGAATATTGGGAAGTGATCAATGAATTCTTTCAGGTATTCTCCAGCGTTATGGCAGCGAAATCAACCGACTAATTAACGCTGGCAATTGACAGGAGTCGTCGGGATTGCGGGGAGACGCACTAATGGAGTCAATACGCCCTGGAAAACCAGCGCTCTCTAATCCAGCCTCCAGCGACAGCGAAGGCGAAGATGACGGCCCCAACAACGCTCATGTCGATCAGCTATCGAAGAAGAAGCCTAAAACATTAGGTGAAGCATTGACAGATGGCATGGACTCCGTGGCGCAGGCGCTTATTAGGGTTGCTGAAATCGAGGCAGCTGCGCGGACGCAGCAACCGATGCAGCCGTCGGCGAGTTCTCTAGAATCGAACAGATACTGGAGAGGCAAGAGAATGCGATATCCCAGCAAAACATCATCAACACACAATTATTACAAGTGTTGAAGCGGTTGACTGAAAATTCATCCACATAATAACCATTTTAATAATACAACAGTACTACAACACCTACTTTTGAACCCTATCTGATGCCTTTGAAATGGAGAGGTACTCCTTAATCATATCTCGCTTCGCGAGAGCTATCTCACGGCGGTCGGCATTGCTAATGTGTTCCCGCCGATGATGGCTTAGGTATATATCCTCTGCTTCCGTATTTGAAATGAAAAGCATATCATGATACTCCACAGTCAAATTGTGGAGAATCATGCACGCTACAATGGTGTGCGCGGCGCTTTCTGGGGTCTTCATGTTCAAAGACTTTTTTAGAATGCGCCAACGCCCTTTTAGCATTCCGAATGCTCTTTCGACCACAATTCTGCTGCAGGAATGCAGATAACTGTAATCTTTTTCATCATTTGGCATACCATCATAAACCAAATACGGGATAAGAAGATTATCCCTTAATGTGTAACCGGCGTCTCCAAGCAGATGATATCCTTTTGGAATGAGCCTGTCCACAAACTGACCCAGCGATGACATCGTCCATACATTTTTATCGCTGCAGGACCCTGGCCGTAATGAATATTCGAGGAACCTTCCTCGGTGATCGACGGTAGCTTGCATATTAAAAGCTGCGAAACCTTTTCGACATATCCAGCTAAAGGAACAGATTAGGGTTAGGGTTAGGGTTTTGAAATGCCAATTGTACCCTTCGTAGTCGTAAGGCCTCTCAATGCGAAACAGAGACCCATCAACAGCTCCAACAGCATCAGGGAATCCGCACAAAACCTCAAAGCCCTGTGAAATTTCCTTGTACTGTGTATCAGACGGCATCTTGATAACTTGGCCAGGAATGAGGCACAGAAGGTCCAAAACCTAACAAGAAGTAAATCGAACATTGCAGACTGCAGTTATTCATTTAAATTACCTCATTGACGTTAACGATGCACGTTGCTTTTGATACACCAAAACGGATGCTGTCTGAACGAAATCACTTTCCTGAGACAGGTAATTGAGCGTCATCGCAACTCTCATCCGCATTTCGACACGAGCCGTAGGTCCAGGAATTCTACAATTGTTTTCAAATGCAGTTAACTCAAGCAGATCAACAAGCCTATTGAATGTTCGTCTGGTAACTCGAAGATTTGCTTCGTACCATGCGTCATCCTCACATTCCTCCACTACTACCGTACGAATAAAATTAATAGCCAATTGACGAAATATAATAAACAATCTACATTGCCATGTATTGCTTCTTATTGTACGCTGTCGTGTTCTTGGACGCTTCATACGTCGACCATCAGATCCTACAGCAGCGACAATAGCGCTGATGCAAGTTGTTAAAGCGATAATATTCGAGTTGCGAACAGGCATCTTCAAGTATAATATAACTTTTACTCTGAATTTTCACCGGCTTTTGTGGTCACACAGCGACTGCGATCTGCAGACTTTTGAAAAAGTAAGTCTCTGACTTACTTTTTCAAAAAGTTACTGCTGATGATCACAGTCCAGTAAGCTGGCCAAAAAGTGAGTGACTAAAAAGTGAGACTTTTTCTATTTCAACCAGTCTCTTATATTTCAACCAGTCTCTTAGAGACTGGTTGAAATAGAAAATGACTGGTTGTCCTGGAACAACGTGGTCGACGAACTCTCAGCCAGTCCTAAGTCGGATCAAAGTTGACGTCTCCACTTGATCAGCTGACTGCGGCCACATATTCGGCCTCGATTGAACTTAAGGCCACGCACTTCTGGGGGCGCGACCCCCACAATCTGTGCTCTCCACTGCCTCCACAGACGATTTGATACCCGCTCGTAGACTTTCTGTCAGGAGAATTGGCCCAGTCGGTGCCGACATAGGCGACCAATTTGGTCTTGGCCGCGTCGGGCGTAACCCCCGGTGGCGCAGCCTTCGCAAACTTGATGCCGTAACTCTTCGTCCCTTTCAGATATCAAAGGACTCTCTTCGCAGCAACCCGCCATCGGTCAGCGACTCCACACGTCGAGCACAACGGTTCACGGCTATAGCAATGTCGGGGAGGGCAACACAGGCCGCGAACGTTATCCCCTTTGAACTCTGATTCGGCAGGTCCCGCCATTGGGTAAATTGTAACACTTTTGGATCCGCCAATGCACTTATTGTCAGTACAGTTCCGGAAACCTTCGTAACATCGCGTATGTCTCAATCCAATTTAAAACCAATATCTTGCACAACAACCGGATTTTGAATGTAAACGGGTTTTGGGGAGAACTATTGAGTTTTTCAGGAAGGAGCTCCACCAGTACGAAAACTATGATAAAGAGCAATGTCAAATTATCAAAAATTTGACCAAGGTGCATTCGAACAGTTAGGGTCTCTTGTTTAGTTTAGCCATAAATTTTAGGAAAACCGTGCCTGGGACCCTTGATGTTACTGCGGGAGCGCATTGAACTCGCCCAGAAACAGCTCGATTTGGACAAAAGCCGAAAAAAAGGCTCTGCAATATTTCATGGGGCCCATGAGGCCATCATTCATAAAGGGGTTTCGGAGCCCGCCTGAATCCATAGTCGGCAGTGATCAGATGTTAAATGCAATTCGTGAACCCATCTTGAACTTCATCATTCGAAGTAACAGGTCCAGTTTGTCCCATAGTATTCCGGATATATGTGGATGCAATCCTGATCGGGCATCGACTCTGTTGACCCGCTTGCTAAGTGATATGAAACCTTCGACCAAACTCCAAGCCAAAGGTGTTTTGTAGCAAAGCAGGCTGACAACGAGCCTAGTGCGAATATAGAAGGACGACTGCTTCAAAATTTAACGGCAGATTGCTCAATGTCGAATTACACTGCTCGGTATGCAAAGAAGCAACAGTCGTATCGACATCGCATGAACTCTCGTTAATGTGGTACAGCAACCAGCAATTATCCCGGTCAAGATCTGGCAAAAACAAAAGCTCATGACAGTTACGTTACCTTTTTTGGCTTTGAAACAGATTCTCTACTGTGCCTACCTCGACAGGGGTTGCTCAAAATGAGCTGTGATTGTAATGGTAGCTCTAACCCCCTCAAGTTAAGGGAGCTCAATGTCAAAAATAGCTCACATTGTGTCCGGATACACGTTAACCAGGCCCAATCACGAGCACTGGTAAGCTTGCAGTACAGCGTACTGCCGTTGGTTTCTCATGATTTATAGGATCTCGAACTCTCAGAACAATTGGAGGATCCAGAGACGGAAGTCGCTCTGCGCCTCCGCGGGTTCATCTACATGAAGGCTTCAAAACATGGACTAACGCATCCGAAACTGGAAGTGGTGTCGATTCAGTCACAAAGACAATAAGATCAATGTGTTTCGGTGGTTTGCTTCTGATGGCGACAGGCGAACGCCACCCAGTGGCGTATCCTCTTTTGCAGATTCAGGCGTTTCGACAGCCACCCATTAAGGTGTCGTGCCCCAGCTAAAGGAAGGCCGCGCCTCATCTAAGGCCGCGCCCTAAAATTGCAGCTCCTGTTCTTTGTGCTTGCCATTACAGCACAGTGGTCATTTGCCACTCTTTTTTCTTTCATCCTATTTTCAATACATCGGAAGGTTTATTCCGCTTAGACTTTCTGTGTGTTGAATCCACGATCATCTCATAAGGGTGTCTGGTTCTTGGAGCTGGCATGCGTCTTATTGCCAGCAATCGTATATATATAAAACACTCTAAATCGTGGCCTTCGATTCGTGATTACATCAGCTTCGATGATTGATTCAGTGAGAACTGATTGGCCAACTGGCCGCCAACGGAAAATTTTTAGTTTTCTTAGGAAGTCGTTTAACGGTCGTCTTATTGTTTGTTTGTATGAGCGTTTGCATTTGGAATTAATGGATCGCGGAGAAGGGGTTAAACCATTATGTGGTAAACAGCAAATTGGAGTTCAAAGTCCAAAGGGTTGGATTATCGGAAGGTTCGGTTTCTTGGGAACCGACCAAGAATCTTAAGACGGTTAACCCAAATCAACGAACCAAGTCGAATTCCAATCCAAACTGGGTAACCATCAAATTGGATATTTCATATTCACTTGCAAATAATCTACAGTCTGAACTTCTCATGCTTCTTAAACATTTACCAGTATGAGGATGTAAATGGGTCATCTTTTTGCCAGTTGGTCGATTTCCTTACTAGCAATAACAATTAGAAAGATCCAATCCGTTCTTAATGGTTTGTTGGATTCGTTATTCTTTTTCAGAAAAAGAGGAAAATCGAGCTTTAGGCGCTTGTAGAGCTGGGTCAAATTTAACATTCTTTACTGATTAAATACTCTGGTCAGCATTAACTGCAGATAGAGCACGACATTGTCCAGTATGTCCAGGAAAGAAGCTCATCTCACATATGAGCACGATGATCACTATCACAAACTAGTTGTGATTGGATCGAGTGATTCTCATCGTCAGTGACAATGTGAGCCTCAAATCCGCACTGTTTACTTTTGCGACTGTGCCTAGAACAAAGCGCACTAAACCGACTATGTGGAAACGGATTTCCCCATCGAGATTGAAAAATCCGAAGATCATTCTGACAGCATATTGAAAGGCATGAGAGAACTGGGTAACATGTTCGCTTTAGCCAATTATCACAGCTTTCACGTCTGTCAAATTTCGGGTCGGTAATCTTGGCCCGACCTATTTTTAGACATAAACAGGATAAAGTGACTCGCTGGACTGTAGTGACTGTACTGCTGTGGACGCATAGGCGGGCATTGCATAATCCTGTTCATCGTGCCTGCGTCGTACAGGATACTGTATCTAGAGTCTGCACTCAGTTGTCCAGCGATATTTAGAACCGATCAAAGGCGATCATTGCTGAGTTTGACGAATCCGGAACAGGGTTTCCAGATACCGAGCGGATGCTGAGAGTACAACGAAATTGCCTCAATTCCAAAATGGACAGCGAATTCTATTTTCCACAATGTATCTAGTCATTGAAATGTTAAAAAATCTAAGAGCAGTCTGAGTGATAGCAGGTATTACAGGATTACTCTCTACAGCAGAAAGCGCTTGTGTGTCGACATCCTCATCAATAATCTCTGGTTCTGCAGGGATCTCAGCAAATCACTTCTTTCTGTGAGTTATTCCGGAGAGCGAATCCTATTATATGGCGAAGCTGTCTTCGTCATGGGATTCCGAATTGCAAAAACATACGATGGCGATATCCGGACGACAAGCCCGCGCTTGGCATGTTGGGACCAATAATAAAGAGCGATGCAAGTCGGGAACATTTCAAAGTGATTATCTCCAAAATAGATGGAGGGACCTAACTCAAAAACGGATTCGACCAGAACAGGATTCGATTCATCACAGAAGAACGAATCTTCGAGTGTCTCTCCAACACTGATGAAGACGCGATCCTCAACCTTACGCTGATTGAGCTTTTTACAGGCACGCTGATAGAGCTGTAATAGCGTACCGTGAGGTCTGGCAAGATAAAATTCTCTATCACCAAAAAAGACGTAGGTGAGAGCGGCAGGAGCGTATCGGAATCGAAGCCAATTAGCAATCCGTTCGTCAAGCACTCCAGGATAGCAAGATTCGACTTTCGCCTGAATCTGGATCTGGGTGATATCTGTATTTGGCTCATTAGCAATCATATACTCCGAGTATTAATTATGGCAATGATCAGAAACCTTCATAGAAGGATTTGCAAGTGCCCTTGAGCCCAATAGGGTTACCGCCAGTAAGATACCCTTTTATAAGGTCGTAATGCAGAGACATCAGCAGGTAAGATGGCGTCTGTTCAATGGGATCCTCTGCTGACCCTGATTCATGATCGGGGCTGTCCTGGGTACTGGCCATGCCTATAGAGCGGTGCAGCAGCCAAAACAAGTTTGAACACGGCTCACCTTCCGCTGAATCTGATCGAGGCACCTGACTATTGACTCACGGCTTTTGTTTTTTTAAAAGTAAATTCTATAAGTGAAACCACAGGAGCTTTGGGCGATTACCGCACCTTCCTGAGTACCATCGCCCATTTTCAATACATCCATAATCGATTATATAATCCATAGAGTCTTCCAAAGCTGTTTACATAACTCCTTCCCAACACTCGCTTCTTTGTTTTCACACTGCTCTTTCGACGATTTGGCAAAAGCAGACATCGTACTCGCCCATAATTACGAGGCATCTTCAAATAAAGGGCCACATATCAGATTTTGAATGAAGAACTAACTACATGGGCGTTAGGGTTTCCTTCAGCCAGATATGATCTGGTTGCACTTATTGGTGTTATCGGTAACGATTCCGGATACATTACGCGACCCTGGACAAGCTGCGATCTTCCGTCGATTTTGAACGACATTGTCTATAGATTGGTGAAGAGAACCCTCTGCTTTTATCGGTTCGCCATGGTCATACTGGACATAACCATAACCCCGGTAATGATCAACGGAGAGAGTGTAATCACCACTCATTGAGGACTCCGCATCCAATATATATCGCCGTGAACGCCTTCAATTATTCGATTCAGCTCTCAGCAAGAAGGTGCGAGAATCACCACAGAAACCAAACCAGCTCATGACCGAAACAACCAATTTTAGAGTAAGAATCTGAATATACAGTATGGTGGAATCCGGATGGCGCGAATCCTTGAATAAGCCTGGCAAGATCCAGTATATACGCAGTCCTCAATCCCGTGCCATTCCGACGCGATTGTTATCAGTCCCATCGGGCATCGGCCCTATTGACTAACACTGAGGTCATCCGAGAGCTTGCCTCCTCATTGGGATTTAATCTTCGGCGAGAATCAAACTCTACTGTTGAAATGTAATCGATTTTATTTAGGCTCTGTGTAATTATGACTCTGACCATTAGGTCTTAAGTGATGAGAACTGCAAAATTGAGTCCATTCAGACGAAATTCGGACCTTCCTCGAATCGTCTCGTCTTTAAAATGTGATAATCCTTCGCTTCATGTAAATTGTATAATAATCAGGCTCTCATCGCTTCAACCAGCTAATTCTAAGAAATAAGAGCTCAACTTTTTAAACATTTTTTTGGATAGAGCTTTTAAGGGCAGAGGCTGAAGGCGAGAGCGATTAGATAAGTTTGATTACAACAGGTCCAATAACTTTTGGCTTTATCTCTGAATTCATATCTGCAGTGACCAAGACCCGTCTGTTAAAAATGACATGCAGGAATCTAAAAACCGATCACAAAGAGCGATCCTCAAGTGGCTGGAGCATCTGTGACCATATCCATCGTCATCCTATCATGCACAGGCGGATATATTCGGTCTATTAGCCCTGATGAGAAGCAATACCGTGCTAAGAACTGTGGACTAATCCTCGAATTTGGTCAGGCATCTGTTTCTAATGCATAATAGGTTTCTATTGAAAGCTTTATCAGTAAATATCACCCTTGGTGACTTGGAATAAATATGTGACAGAGCAGTCGTCCAGAAGGGTCGGGGCTACTAGGATCCAGACCGCTAGAAAAGGCAAGAGCTCTGACAGGCCTAACTGTCGCCATCATGATGATTTAAGAAAACTGCGAAGGTTATCTGAAAACTGCGATGAATTTCGGAATACTGCGCAGGATTCAGAAAACAGCGAGGATGATCTGAAAGCTGAGATGGTTTTCAAAAACTGCGATGGTTTCAGAAAACTGCGATGCTGCGATGGTGGTTTGGAAACTGCGCAGTTCAAATCCTTCTCAAGTCACAGGGAAGAAAAAAGTGCGCTTGCACTTGTTGCTCGATCTTCTCGATCTTATCGTCGAGGTTACCTTTATAAGCTCTTCTCTCCTTGCTCTGATCATTATCGACCTCTACCTCTTTCCAACTCCTATCTCACCATCATAATGGTTCGAATGGCCGGATCTATATCCCGACTGGGCATGGACAAATGGTGGCTCGCCTGCTATCGCTCTAATGGCCTCCGCATTGACACCATGTCGCCCTATCACACCTCACATATCAAGTCGTTCTTCCATAATTTCGGCCATAAGGTCCAGTATTCCTCATTTCCTCTTCGCCTCTGTGTTGAATGTTATGGATTGATTTGTTTTTAGAACTCTTTTAGCATCTTCTGCTTGTAAGTTCTGTTTCATTTATTTAAACGTTGATATTTAGGTGATGCACAAAGTTACCGATAACTTTGTTGATGTCGCGCCTGGATTAGTGGGTGCTTATGCAGTTTACGTCTGGGGCAATGCCGAATATGATCGTGAGAACCGCAAGCACTGGTCGTGATTCTGTCATCTTTCACAATATCATCTTTCACAATAAACAGAATCCGCCCGAACTCTTCAGAATTCCCCCTCGGATTAACAATTCTGCGATTCTATTCAATATTTAAGATTTTTTACGGTGAAAAAAGAAGCCATGCACAACTTACTAAGTCGCTCTAATATATCGATCAACGTTATTATAATAAGGTTCTAGATATGCTTTGTAACTTGATTTTTTCTGGAGTGGAATTGATTGATTAGAATCAGAGGAAGGCAATGTTAATCGGAGGCGGTGATTCCTATGATGAAAGCGATTGCTGAGATTGCGAGTCCCAGGCTTGAAAAGCATATGGCAGCGATCTGCTGGTTGATCAGGTCCATAATGGATCCTATCATGCAGAGAAATACGCCGCCAAACAGAACAATTAAAACATCCCAACAACGACTGGCTCGGTCAAACGACATCGTCGATATTCATATCGGAGATCACGCAATCTATCGAATTCTGCTTCATCTAAACAATAACGAAAAAATAATTGAATTTTCCGATTCTGTCGCCCGACAGTATATGACGAGCTCATTGTCCTCAGCAAATGCAATATTTTGCCAAGATCTGTCATTCTGCTGATGTGGAAACGGGAAGGAAGTTTTCTCAAGAAGTCGTTTTTGGGCTGCGTTTGATAACCAAATGATTACAGGACTATTGCAGCAGTTTAGTTGATTGGATCTGAAAGGTGCAGGAACAACCCGTGAGCGGATGGAAGAAACCCAGTCGTGTTGTTACGAATTTATTACGGCATGCAAATCCGTGTATATTATCATGATTACAGTTAATAAAGCTACAGATGGAAAGCTTCGCATCAGACTAAAGCCAACGAGTTGTGGTCAAAATCTACACTTCGTTTGAACCTCTCATAGCTGCATTCAACACGATCAGAAACGTGAAATCCTCGATGGGCTCGCACGACCAACCTATCGATCTTCATGAGGTCGTAGATCTGATCCTGGGCCTGACAGAACAGCATCGGGACGTACTCCTCGCGGTCCGCCCGTGCTGTCCCATCCGGACCGAAACACGCACGAATCGACTGGAGCAGACTGCTGCTGAGGTTGATCTCAAACGGGGCCTGTACGGCGCATTCAGCAACTGTTAGCGAGTGCGGGCAGTAAACCCTAAACCCTAGGAAATGTCTGTCGTGGAAAAGCCGAGTAACATAGGATAAGTAACATTATGGTAACGTTACCTTGGTGGCGAGATGCAGTGAGAAGATGCGATTGATATCATCACGCAGAGCGATCAATTGGGTTGGCGTCGGCGCCCCTTTGAACCATTCTAACGAGCCCGATTCTAGACCGCTCTTTCCGGCGTCTTTCTGACGCCATCCACCGTATTGCTCTCGTAGCTGATTCACCTCCCAGTAATACCTCCAATTCTCTACCTGACACCTCATCAGCCTTGAAAAAATCTCAAACAAATTCAACAAAATTTTCGAATTTTTTTCATAAACTTTTTCGAGCGAGCGAGAAATGAAAGGGATGTTGTAGGGATACCGAGAACTCTTTGGTTAAGAAGCGAATAAAGCTGCCAGCAATGCCGGTATTTGTATCAAGCATCTTCCGGAGTCCGACATGGCGAACCACGGTCCTCTCAGTAACGAGATCATCAGGTAGATCGCCATCTTGATCGAATCCATCATCACTGGATGTATGAACTCCACTAACTGTGAATGCGCTACGAGCTCCAGGAGCAGGAGCGATACGACGGATTTCCCGTGTGATGAATAGCAGAGGTTTCATTAGCGTCAACCAGAGACAATAGAATCCACATAGATTCACTGATAAAGGTAACCTAAACGTTATCAGTATCGTCGCATGTCGTAACATAATCGTTGACTTTCTGAGCCAAAAATAGTAACGAAATTATGTGAAGTTACCAAAAGCTTTAGATTGCCATCAACGCAAAGCTAGAAAAATGAAGTGTATTAAACACATCAGTGAGAAAAATTCTGCAAACTATCATGCCCATTAAAAAAAAACAAAAAAATTGTCCGATTTAATAAATAAAAAAAACTCAGGCCTAAATCACGAGTTTAGGCAAAAAAAGCATTATGTTTGAAGGAAACATTTAGAGGAAAAAAGCATTATGTTTGAAGGAAACATTTAGAGGAAAAAAAGCATTATGTTTGAAGGAAACATTTAGAGGAAAAAAAGCATTATGTTTGAAGGAAACATTTAGAGGAAAAAAAGCATTATGTTTGAAGGAAACATTTAGAGGAAAAAAAAAGCATTATGTTTGAAGGAAACATTTAGAGGGAGAATGGCCATGACTTACATGATGGAATAAGTTCGTACATGTTCAAGTTGTGGATTAAGAACTCGAACGCCCCAGATCGGCATGGCTCCGATTATGAAGGTCAACCCGATCCGGATCAATTCGGTGCGAATCGCGAACGCATCCACGATCAATCTCATATTGTACGATAGAGCAATTGCCAATATGGCGCAGATCACCAGCAGACCCCAAACGCCCCCAATCCACACCTCCGGCGGCGTACAGATCGCAGCCGGCGCCGGATCGGCCGACCAGCGTCGGGTCAGCACGAACCAGGACGCGAGATGGGCGGACGCGGCCAGCATCAGGACCAGGCGCATGCGGGGCGTACGGCCCCAGGCCGTGTTCCGAATCCACCAGTTCTCACTGGACTCTAAACTGGTTCTGCCTGCAGACAAATCGTCATTGTCTGTTAGATGGAAAAATCCAAACCCTAAAACCCTAGGATTCCAAGGACTATGAAACGATCCTTAATGAAACGAAACACATAACGAACACCGTGTCCATGAGAAATCAATTTTTTTCCTAAAAAAAATACTGGCGAAATTGGCAACTTCAAATAATCTCAATTTCCAACTTCCGAGTCGCCGAATAAATTTCATCAAAAACAAAAATCGAATTTCACCTCGTGACGCCTCCTTGGGCAATACGGCGCCAGATTCCTGGGCGCAGAGCGCCTTCGATACATTCCAATGATGCAGCAGCAGCCAGCACCGGATCACGTGCACGTCCATGGTCAGCGGGGCCAGTACGGCGTTGGTGAACAGAATCTGGGCGCAGGGCGGGTACCGGCGCCAGCCGTCGTACCCGAAACTCATCATCATGACGGTCAGCAGGGTGGCGTTCAGCAACGTCCAGCCCGGATATCGGGCCCGGATCACGGGCCGGTACCGCAGCCGCCAGAACATCGGCGACAGTACGACCAGTAGGGCGACGTTGGCGATCATGACGACGGGTAACGCATGGTTCTGGATGTCGTAGACTATGTTCTCTGCGGTGTCCGCGACGGACATCGATGGCCCAGGCCGATGATGCAGAGGACGGATTGGACGAGGGCCGGGCCTCCTGTATCGGTTGTATCGTGGAATCGGATCAGTACGGTACCCGACCCAGATCTATCATATACCACGAACATGTCAGGACGTGTTTGATCCGTTTCCAGAGATAGAACATTTGTTACAATTTTATTGAGGCTTCATATTTTTGAAAATAAAATTCAATTGGACATTTTGATAAAATTGATAATCCTGGATCATTTCATGCATGAAATGGTGGGCACGCCAGAGCTCGTTTCCGATCGACCAGAATCCACAGAAGGAACTAGATGGGTTTCGAAGGAAATCGAATATCTGATAGGGTTGCTTTAATGATGCCAACGCTCATTTCATGACAGTAAAGAATTGCCAAATTCAATCAGTCAAACAGAACCGAATCTTCTTGCTTGTTTTGCAAAAGTCTCATTCAACTATTGATGTAGAGATCTGATCCAGTTGCTATACTGTATCCTTCACTGGTTGTGAAGATCTCCATTATTATATTTGTCCGCTTTATACGTCGGACCAATTCCGCAGGCACTCGCTCTCTCGTAGATGTCGTCGCCCTTTTCAACAGATGCAAAAATGCTTGATCTGTAGCACCATAGTTTCCCTTTATAAATTCAAAACGACCCTGCTACGCGGGCGATCCCTCGCCCCGATAACTGCGCAAATTCAGGCGACTCTATGTGGGTGACATCCCTCATTCCTTTATCATGTTATCAAGCCTCTCAAGGCTCTTGGGTTTTGGGGAGCTCTCTCTGTCTGCCGCCGGATCAGATTCCGACTGCGGATTACAGTGACTGTGCGGTTTCCCTGTGCTTTTCGCCATCTGAATCAGGCTGCTTAGAAAATGGCCTTCGATTGGCCTTCTGCGCCACGGACAATTACAGATTGGCCTTCGATTGGCCTACGGCTGTTCAAATGGCCTTCGATTGGCCTTCTTCTCGCCACGGACTTTTGCAAATTGGCCTTCTATTAGCCCAAACCCTAACCCTAACGGCCTTCGATTTCCTTCTTCACAGAACGCTATTTTCCCTGTTCGCCTTCGTTTATCTTTTAGTTTCTTGATTATGCTCAAGGATTGTTGTTATTTTGTGCTTCTTTTGAGCTGGACACTACTGATAGCCCCGTCTGGCGCAAACTGCTAATGTAAACATAAATGACTTGTACTCATAAAAACATCAAGATATTTCGGCAGTAGGCTTTTTGATCGCTACAATTTTTCTGTCATTCAGATCATGAGAAACCCATCTAATCCTGCCGTTTCCATTGACGGGTTTACCTACGTCTACAACAAAACTGGGTCAACCGGCTCAAAATTTAATCGTTGCATTATTGGTCGACTGATGAGACGAGATATGATTGACGTTCTCACGGTTGTTCCTGAAAATGAATCGAGACAATTGGTCTGAAATATCTGGAACACCAGCTTCAATTTTCAGAAGAAGACAGCACGAAAATGGAAACGTTTTGGGAATATTTTAAGCGGACATGGATGAACAAGTTCTCTCCAAGAGACTGGAATCTGAGCAGGATTCTGGATTGTAGTGAACAAATTGCAAACAGGACAAACAATCCTCTTGAAAACTACAACCGCAGACTTAATGAACTCTTTCCTCACCCACATCCGAACCTCAAGATTTCGTCTTTAAACTCAGAGTTGAAACAGAGCAGAGATTTCAAGAATATCAGAATTGCCAATCGGGAGTATCGCAACCTCCTGCCCACGCCAGAATGACGTCTTATGATGATCTGAGCCTTCCATCAGCGTACAGATCATTTCGAGCGACTTTGCTAAATGAGTCCAAAACAGAAAATGAAAATCACATGAGTGATGTTTCAAGTAAGCTAACAGACCCAAATGATAATGCAGCTGCAAAGGTTTTTCACAGCAGAGTTGCTAATCTTGCTGTAGGAAGGCCTTCAGTATCGCAAGAGTTTCCAGTTTTAAACACGGACAATCTCACTGAAACTTTTGGTATGCACTCGATAGTCTGCGTAATAATCCATCATTGTAACAGGAAATCTACAACAAGATGCCGAATGGATATCTGGTGGACACGATCAGGTCCCGGAAGAAATCGAGCACACAGGAATGGTCCAGGCTGATGAGCCACCTGCTGAACAATCGATGGAAACCGATGGTATTGCATTTTTTTTCTTCCGAATTGTGCTTAATGCGTCTGTTTGTGTTCCATACTGTTTAAATATTCCATAATGCCTTTTGGTGATTTATACAAGGCTAAAAAGCTCGTTTTGTTCAACAATGATTTAATTAAAATAATATCCATTTGGTCTGATGTACAATTTTCGAAAAATGTTTGTGGGACTTCTGGTCACAGTCATGATTCAGAAATGGAGAAATTTTTGTATGGTGAGCCAGAAGGCCGAAATGAAATCGGTGTGTCCAATCTTCATGAATCAGCAGACCTGTCTCCTGGAAATTGTACGTTTTCAATTTTCTTGGTCCCTGTTAACGAGATGGGGTTCTGAGCAAAGAGCTTTAACACTAACAGGACACAGGGGCAAGCATCCAAGCTACAAGCGGACAGGCTATCATGGTCAATAACTCTTCAGCTGGTATTCAATCGTCCGATGATGTGGGCAACCCACTACATTCAGACCGCGAAGGTTTGGAAATATCACAATATCACCATGTGTACGACTTGCTCTAGAGCGCTTAAACGCAATGCTGAGAGATTGCGAAGAACGCAGGAGATTAAGGCATTCTACAGTTGACACTGAACCCTCGATGTGGGAAACTCGTCCTGCTTGATCAGAATGGCTGACGGGTTCTCTCAGTTTGGAATTACGTGCTGGAAACAACATATTTTACTGGCGTCCAGGAACAGTAACAGGTGATGAAAGAAACGCTCGGTATGCTGTAGTTTTGATGGAACTAACTACGGGGGACCCGCTAACGGCCGATGATTCAGTAATTGCTCTGAAATGAAATGCAAAAAGTTGACATTTCTCACTCCATTAGATACAGTTGCTTGATCCACCTAGGTCCGGAATGAAGCAAATCTCAACATTCAAGCTGATACCTTCGGAAATCGGTGGTACCGGTTTTCGTGCCTCCGATAGAGTACGGGAATCTGTGGAAGCTCATCTTGCGATGTTGAGGCAAGACCCTGAACTCGAGCCATTCGTTAACGAACCATTCGCAGACAGACGAGTACGTGCTTGATATTGTCGAATGCAATCTCATATGAGTTTTCTGACTTGTATTTGGTCGTTCAGAGAGCCGTTACCGTTAATAAATCTCGGTTGCGGCAAAGTCGTAAACGAAAGCGTGCAGTGACAGTTCGCAGACCATCGTCGCGACGACGTGGACGGGTAGTGACTCGATATGAAATTCTGTTGTCGCCTAACCATTCTGAATGAATGTAGACGACGACCTACTATTTTGACTCTAGTTCAGAATAACACTGAAGCCCCAAACTTGTTTGTTTCTTTATATGTTATCTAATACGTCTATGAATTTAATCAACTTACTGATACAGTGGCAATAAAACTGATGCTTACGATATTTGATATGAAGGAATATCAATACAAATCCACTCACAATTGAAATCCGACTGATATCAATGAAAAATTATTGTAACGACTTCAATTCACAGACCCAAATTTTAATAAGCCAGTTTATGGATAATACATTCCAAAATTTAAACGAGTACCAATGCGTGTTGGGTGTAGAAGGCCTATCGTAGGACATTTGAGCAGCCATAGGCCAATAGGAGGCCAATTCGCAAAAGTCCGTGGCGAGAAGAAGGCCAATCGAAGGCCATTTGAACAGACGTAGGCCAATCGAAGGCCAATCTGTAATTGTCCGTGGCGCAGAAGACCAATCGAAGGCCATCGGCCAATCGAAGGCCATTTTATATTTTCCCTTTGAATCATCTATCATGTCCAATTGAATTGATCCACAATTTTTGGAGGACTGACACAGCACAGGGTTCCAAGTGTATCAACGACATTATGGACTCCAGGATGACGCCGCCATCGCGGAACTGGAGTGGTATGGGCGACAGTTGATCAGGCACCGGATAGGAGCGATCCGTCAAGCGCATCCATCAGCCGGATTCGATGAGATATGCAACCAGCGCGTCGTCTCTGCATCACCAGCTGGATTAATCCGAGCACGTTACCGAGATCTGCATCGTTGCCAGCAGCTGGAGACTGAGTCGGGATCTTCGTTTGTGAAGCGCTTCGAGAAAGCTGTGATGTTGTATCAGGAGTACGCCATTACGGACCCGGACCAACTGTATGAAACATTCATCGCTGCTCTGAACAAGAAGTACCTGGCTGAACTGCGGAGCGATATCTCGCTGCAAGGCTGCCTGACAGTGATTCATGATGCCTCTGCCCGACTGCTGGAAGCCTATGCGACCGTCCGTCAGATACATGTCGATAAGGGCCAAGCTGAGCGCAGTTATGAGGCGATTACAAAAGCTCGTACTAGCCCCGTCAATGCCGTATCAACTACAGCCTCTACCACAAACTCGGCTGACTCCTGGAAGTGCAAGACATGCAAAACCAACGATCACGATTGAAGGACCTGCGAGAAGGCCCTAGCTCGATGTTACTGCAGTCGTTGTAAAGTGAGAGGCCATTCCAACAGTATCAACTGCCCGAAAGCCGAAGACAAGGCCCCGACCGTGGTTGAACCAAAGCCAGATTCAGCTGCGGCGCCCGCAGCTTCTGTCTCCCCTTAGGGGGACGGGGCGTTGGTTCGCAAAACCGACGCCCAAACTACATGGGATCCTGGCGGTTCGCCCCTGTTGTGGCCGATATTCGCCATGGATTACCAGACGACATCAGAGCAGGAAGCAGTGCGGTTTGATATCCCTATTGCTAAAATTGAGGCACGAGTGGCATCAAAGAAGTTCTATGTGCTCATCGATACCTGTTCATCTGTGAATTTGATCAGTCAAGCCGTACTCGAGCAGCTGCCGAGAGCCTGGAAGAGCCGATATGAAGCCAGGAGCGAGCTAAGCCAAAGCGTCCTCCTGACAGCCTTTGATGGCGACACCCGGGTAGCGCCTGATGGTCACGTCATGTTACCAGTTGTAATAGGAAATCTCCCGCCGACCGACATTCTGTTCCTGGTAACGAGAACGACTTCACACCCGATCTTGTTAGGCACGAATGCAATTAATCTTCTTCGACTGGTGGTCGATAGAGCGAATGGGAAACTTCTGAGCTTGTCCACAGGTGAATCTATACCGCTTCTGAGTGAAACAGGGCAATACTCGCTGCCGACAAATCAATGCCTCGACATACCGCTTTTTGTGATTGAATCTTCGATTATCGAGCCATGGACGGAGATGGTGGTTCCTGCGGCTGCGCCGATTGACTCGATGCTTGCCCATCTGCCGTCTGTTGCCGTCGAAATCGCCGCCCACCCTGAAGCTATATCCGCGGCGGGAATTTTCGCTGCCCGCGGCTTTGCCAACCTACAAAAACGTGCCGTGAATGTCGTCGTCAGCATCATGAGTGGGCGCGCAGTGACCTTGAATATGGAGGACCCCCTGTCTGTGTGGCCTCGATACTGCCATCCGATGCTGCCAAGCCGATCACTGTAGACGATGACGCGATGATTGCGGACACACGACTTGCACATTTGTCACCTCAGGAGTACGAATCTCACCTCGATGAAGTCCTAAAGGACAGTAAATTGACCGAGATAGATTGAAACGATGAAGACCGTCGAAAAATCGCTACAATTCTTCGGGAAAACGCCGACTTGTTCGTTTCCTCTTTGGTTCCGCCTGGTTTAACCACAACATTAGAGCATCAACTTGAATTAGATGGTAATCCTGACCCATGTCGAGAGCCATTACGGAGAACGGGACCACAAAAGCAAGCCGCGGTGTCGGACAAGCTAAATCAACTGCTGCGGGATGGGATTGTCAAGGCGTCCAGAAGCCCTTGGGCAGCTGCGGTCGTGATCGCTCCAAAGAAAACTCCAGGGCAATGGCGATTTGCTGTCGATTACAGGAAGTTGAACGATGTGACCAAATTCGACGCATAACCAATGCCAAGAGTGGATTCCGCGACCGAACATCTGCAAGGCTCAACCTTCTTTTCATCCCTAGATCTCGCCAGTGGATTTCATCAGATTCCACTGTCGCCTCAATCTCGGGAGAAAACAGCTTTTCTGACCCATGAAGGCCTGTTCGAGTTCACGCGCATGCCGTTCGGATTGAAATGTGCGCCTGCGACATTCCAACGGTTAATGGACATCGTGTTGGCGGGATTGAATTGGCGTACATGCCTCGTTTACCTGGATGACATCCTGATATTTACAGCCGGTAATTTTGACCGTCACGTGGAAGCCATACAGGAGGTGCTTGAACGTCTCAGGCAACATGGGCTTCGTGTGCGAACGGCCAAATGTTCGTTCGCTCGATCTGAAATGACCTATTTGGGACACGTCGTCAACAGAACAGGTACCCGCCCTGACAGCTCGCTGGTCGACGCCATCGTCAACTTCCCGATGCCAAAGTCCATTGCCAACATCCGGTCCTTTATAGGATTATCAGGGTATTATCGGGTTTACATTGAGAATTTTGCAACGATTGCAGCCCCTCTTACCGCATTATTACCCAAAGACACTCCCTTCGACTGGGGGCTAGATCAAGAACAATCATTTGAACGTCTGAAGCAGGCCTTGTCTTCGTATCCTGTTTTGCATTATGCCGATTTCAGCAAGGAATTATTTGTCAAGACGGATTTTTCTCACATTGCTATGGGAGCGGTTCTGAAGCAGATAGATGATGGCGGCAACGAATACCCGATAGCTTTCGTTTCTCGTCGTTGTCAGGGGAAGGAAGCTGCATATTCGGCCAGACGAGGTGAAGCAGTCGCCCTATGGTTTGCGGTCAAGAAATGGAGGCCATTCTTAGAGGGACAGCAGTTTACCGTGATTTCTGACCACCTGTCATTAGCGTTCCTTCGAAAACCGCAAGATGACATGAAACTACAGCGTATCGTTAATGAACTTGAACACTTTACATTTAAGGTTGTTTACCGACGAGGAAAAGATCATGTCGATGCTGACGCTGTATCTCGTTGCCATCCCGATGATGCTGAAACACGATCGAGCAGGACATTGTTGACGACGACGAGCACTGTTTGATCATATTTTGAACATCAACAGCACAAGCAGCACCAACCTCATTGAAATTAGCCCGAAAACGATTGTTGAAGCGCAAGATGACGACATGGACGTGCAAGAAGTGGAAGACAGCTTCAAAGATGAAAACGGGGTCCTATGCCGCCGGAACCGAGGTGATCTGATCTAGATCCTGGTGCCCAAAAGCTTGCGAGGAAATTTCTTACAGTTGGCGAATTCCAAACAGACAGCGGGACATTTCGGCCAAGATCGCACATTGCAGCTCCTGAAGCGATTCGCATACTGGAAAGACATGAAGGAGGACGTGAAGAAATATTGTCAAGGATGCCTCGTTTGCCAACAGGCAAAGATCCGGAAACCCGACCGAGCCGGTAAAATGATCCTTCGTACACCTGCAATTCGTCCAGCTTGGTCTGAAATTCACGTGGATCATTACGGGCCGCTCAACAGGACGGTAAACGGGAATTTCCGCTTTATTTGGACTGTTATTTGCGCATCTTCACGATCTGTACGTTTCATCCCAGTTAGAGATACCCGTGCAATAACCACTGCTCGAGCCTTACTCGGTATTTTTGCTATTGAATCGTTCCCGTTGAAGATGACATCAGATCGCGGATCCGCGTTCACATCAACGCTGTTTGAAGACGTTGTCGAAAATCTTGGGGATACAGCTGGCAACCACAGTCGCGTATCGTGCTAAGGCGAACGCGATGGCGGAGCGCCCACATTCCTTTCTCCGGTCCTGTTTGTGCTCAATGAGTAACGACACCCAGACGGATTGGAACGAGTTTGTCGACCTCATCAGCTGTCATACCGGTCTTGTGTTCATCCTGCCCTCGGAGAAAAGCCCTTCTTCTTGGAACGAGGACGCGATCCGAGAATCCCTCAAGAGACCTTGATGGCCGTCTATGACACCCAGGGTTCAGACGAAGTTCACGAGTTACGAACAAAACTGATTGACCGCATGAAACGGGCTCAAGAAGTTGCTGTCGAATATGATCAGAAGATGGTCCAAAGAAATGCCAAAGCTTACGACGCTAATAGGTACGACGTTCAGTTTAACATCGGGCAGCTTGTATGGGTTTTACGAGAACCACGCCCGGCAAACAATCTAGATCCATCAAGGCGTTCCACGAAGCTTGAAAAACACTGTTCGGGACCTTGGCGAGTAATTATTCAGAAACAGCAAAACAACTACCGTTTACAGAATACGCACACTGGAGCCGAGGACACCTTCAATGTTGACAGCCTGGTCCCCGTCGTCATCACCGAATGGACCGTCGCCGCAGACCAGTTTGATGAGCGCAATGACGAAGACGACGATTCCGACGCCAACGAACAGAGCCCGCCAGCCGACGCCG
>RBZT01000329.1:0-11550 GCA_003693705.1 Polymyxa betae
AACTGAAAAAGCGGAATTTGAATGCATCACCTGATCTGAGTGATTATCTCCGTGATTCTCTTCATCCAATATTATACTGTCTTGAACATCATTGTAATAATGATGTCAATTATTTTTCTCATATATTTGGAGACTATATAGATCATTATCAATTTCAACGGAAATATTGTCCTGGACATAGTGGACAATGTCCTGCTCTATCTGCAATCAATTCTATTAAGAGTACTTAATCATTAAAGGATTCTTCATTGGATTGGATTGTAGTAGTTTTCGTCCTAGTTCGGGGCACCGACGGCGGAAGTCTATGGCTCTTTTGCTAATGATAAATCGGAGACTTACACCCTTGAAAAGAATTGACTGGTGTCAGCCTTTCGGAGTGCTAAAAGGAACAACCCTAGAATGAACTGAAGGAGCGGAATTTGAATCCATCACCTGATCTGAGTGATTATCTCCGTGATTCTCTTCATCCAATATTATACTGTCTTGAACATCATTGTAATAATGATGTCAATTATTTTTCTCATATATTTGGAGATTATATAGATCATTATCAATTTCAACAGAATCACTGTCCTGGACATACTGGATAATATCCTGCACTATCTGCTGTAAATTCTACCCAATTACTCATTCAGTAAACTTTGTGAGATAACTCCAATTTAGAACAGACTAGAAATCGTTCCGGACTCTTACTTTTGACTTAGTTTTTACGATGACGTTAATAATTTATAATCTATAGATCATATTCACTATCAAGAATATCACCTCTTGCCTTTCTCACAGGTTGTGGTGCCCTCCAGCGCTACTTTATGTCCGGGAGACGCGATAACAAGCAGCAGTTCGAGCAGTTTTGCGAATATCAACAGATGGATCTTCGGAAAACCAGCTTCCATACCTGCAGCGAATGGCGAAGTCAGTTGATCACCTACCCGGCGTCCAACATGCCGATTGATCAGCAATAAGAAAGCCTTGACGATGTAGGTGCTGATGACGACACGGCAGGACGTGATCCAGAACCTCCATCTGTCATGATGTCGATATGCGTGAGCAGAAAGAATAGCTATCTAGAGTTCGAGCTTGAGATTGTTACAAACGTTCTGAAGTGAATTTATTGTTAATAAATTATAGTATTACCGGTAATTCATCGATCATCAGCCATACTGGCCCTTCACTAACCATTCATCCAGAATTGACTGGGAAACCCTTCCCTTGTTCCAGGAAACTATGACAATCAAAAAACACCGATCTTATCACGTAAAATATAAAACCGGTTACCACCTAAGTCTTTTGTGAAAATGTCAGCAATCACATCTTGCGTAGCGCAGAATTGTAGTTTGATGTCATTCTTCTTAACCTGATCTCGAACATAATGATAATGAATCTCAACATATTTGGATCTCTTGGTGCTCATTATCTGCTCCGCAATCGAAATGCATGCTTGATTGTCCTCATTAATAATAACGGGGTGTAAAGGCTTTTGTCCTGGACGACTACCTAATAACTGGTTAAACCAAAACGCCTCCGCCGTTACCTCTGATAAAGAAATATACTCCGCTTCAGCCGTAGACCGCGATACACAGCCTTGCTTTTTTGAGTAATAAATTACAGATCCTCCATTAAGTAGAATTACTCCTCCTGAGATAGATTTTCGATCAGAAGAATCACCAGCAAAATCAGCGTCGCAATACACATCAATTTTTCGATTATACTGGCCTTGGAAACAAATTCCATACGAAGAAATTCCTTTGAGATATCGTAAAATACGCTTTACCAATTTCACGTGACGCTCGTTGTAATTAGAGACTGCCCGTGCTGCAACACTTACAGGATAACATATACCTGGTCTTGTGATATTCGCTAAGTATATAAAATGTCCAACAGCTTCCCTATATGGAAATCCACTGCAGTCTGGTTGCTCATCATCAGTTAATGTTAAAAAATTAGCGAATGGTGTCTTGGCTGGTTTACAGTCTTGCACGCCGAATAGTTGTAGCATTCTGTCAACCTTTGCTTTTTGAGACAGATGTAGTTTTCTATCTGGCCGATTTCTTGTAAGATGCATGCTTAATAAAAGCTTAGCTTCTCCCAAATCTTTAACAGGAAGTTTGAAATTCGAATAAATCTCCGGTGCTAGTACACTCACATATAATATCATCAACATGAATTGCGCTGTTGGTTCCCACGAACGACAAACAGATAGAATCAAAGAGTGATTTGTATCTAGGTCCAAACTAGCACGCAAACGTGCGGCCAGTAACAGCCACGATCACACTGAAAGCTGCAGCGAACATGCTGCCTTAAACAGGTCGCGCCTCGTCGCGGTCGCAACCCTCTAATATGCGCCCATAATATATCCACCATCGGGTTATGTCTTTAAAATAACGGACTTGTCAACTGGTACTGACTTATATCCGTCCCAATCTAATACGTCTAATAGATGCTTTTGTAGCTCTTTTGCGCCTTGTTTCAATCCGTACGGAACCTTATTAAGTTTACAAACGTGGCTTCCAAATGTAGTCCCTGGCTCTAAGAATCCGGCCGGTTGTTCCATGAAAATGTCCATTTTGAGATCTTGGTGTTGTAACGCCGTTTCAATGTGTAACTGGAATAATTCCAGATCTTCAGAAGCCGCAACAAATAAAATTGTCCGGATTGACCCCGCATGAGCAACGGGACTATATGTCTCCAAATAATCGCACACATATACTTGAGTAAATCCGCGTGCGACGAATCGTGCCTTAAATTCGACCACTTTGTTATTCTGGTCTCTTTTCCGCTTGAATACCTACCGGCTGTCGATGACCTTGCGATCCTCCGGTCTCCGAACGACCGACCACATATTATTCTTCATAAGTGCCTGGTACTCGGCCTTCATCGTTTTCTCCCAATCATCGGAATCTTTGTCTTGCAGAGCTTGAACGCGATTTTTCGATTCATCAGTTTCTTGACAAATGACGATGTGAGACAAACGATGTAAGTAGCAGAGTGAGATGGTTTAGTAGGATGCAAAGGTCAAAAATGGTCACCGAGGGCTCGGGGGCCAGTACGCCCCCGATCGGTTCGCCGGTACATAATCTGCCAGTCTCACTGGAAGGTTTCGTGAGATCATGCAGCTCAACAGAGGCCGTAAGCTTCAATCGGGATTCCTGGCAACGATCGGTCGATAAAGAGAGAAAGTTAAGGCTTCCGCTACCAGAGAGAGAGAGAGAGAGAGAGCTAGAGAGAGAGGGAGGGAGAGGGGGATTCACGGAGTATTATCCAGCTGTCGCCAGCTGTCGACAGATGGAAATGCTTTGCCAAGCGGTTTCCTTCCTGATACTGAGCTTATCAGAGTGCTTGTTTGTATTCAGCTCTAATTCTGCAGACTGTCTTGAAGAGGCTCATGTTGGTGTCTCGCCTCTCGACCTCCAGGTTCCAGACACTGGAGTAAGATTGATCAGTTTAAAGAAGTTACATCATTTAACATGAATTATAGGAAACTATTCGCCATAATTCATATTCAATCCACGACTACTCGGAACTTTCCTCTTTCAACAACCTCTTTGCTCCCTCATTTGATCCTAACCTGGATGTTGATTTTGATAAGATTTTGCTCGCCCGGGTCTGGAGCATCAGCGAGCTAGTGGGGTAACATGGCAAATTGTGATCGAGGGGCGTTGTTTTTGGCGAAGATGTATGTGATGGTTTGATGGACTCCGTACCACAGGGCGATGTTGGGGGCGTCGCGGCGGGTGTTGGCTGATGTAAGGGCGCGCAGTTCACCGTCCTGTATCACCGCAGTGCTCCACTGCAGACGCGCAGTTCACCGTCCTGTATCACCGCAGTGCTCCACTGCAGACGCGCAGTTCACCGTCCTGTATCACCGCAGTGCTCCACTGCAGACGCGCAGTTCACCGTCCTGTAATCACCGCAGTGCTCCACTGCAGACGCATCATGAGGAGTCATGAGCGTCGCATAATCAATTAAATTCCAGTCGAGGATTTCTGCACGGATCTAGGTTGGGTCAGCCTGGAAGGTTTTGCCGTAGTTGAGGTTGGACTTCTTAGCTGACGCGAGCTCTGTCTTCAGAGCTTCGACTTCACCGATGAGGGCTCTTTCTCTCTTCATCGCCGCATCCTGGTTAACTTTCTCTCTCTTCATGGTCAGAAAGTTCTCTCCATTTCCTCGATTGCCTTGTCAATGATGGCTTGGATGTCGCTGACATGATGGTTTGATGCGCTTTGTCGGGACTTCTGTCGACACGCACTTTTCCATCTGTCCACAGCTGGCAATACTCTGTGGATCTTTCTCTCTCTCTCTCTCTCTCTTCCTCTCTCTCGCTATCAATTACGATCTGTTTTTTCAAATACAGCGATCACCATGCCAATGATATCTAAATCATCCACTGTTTCTTGAAAGGACAACGCGACTCTTTTCTGTGGGCGCTAGCCTCGATACCATTCGCTCGAAACTGTGAACAATTTTCGTCCCTTTTCGAACGTTTGCTCAGATTAAGAATATTTAACTGAGTTCGAGATATGATCGGGCTTCGCAGATACTCCTTGAAGCCAGAGACGCTCAGTTCATCACGGTTCGGCAGGTGTGCATTGAAAAAATGAACAGTAAAAGTTGTTTCCGCTCTTTGATTCCAATTTCGTGATTCTGTAGCCGATACTACCGGGATCGTATCCGGTTTTGGCACCCGACCGGAGACTTCCGATCGGAGCCCTAGGTAGTGATTGGGATCAATGTGTCGAGGGGCATGCCCATCTAGTTGTTCTCGGTCATTAACTCTTGTTCAATAAAAGCATCCAAAAACATTTCTAAAATTTGAAAAGTCTAAACTTATTCGTTCAATTTTTGAATTATATTTTGATTCATAAAAAGCAAAGCTCATAATTTATGTCTTGTGACATACAAATTCAACGCTAAAATAAATTTCAATTTGTTTATTAAATGCCTTAATAAATGAAACTGCAGAAAAACCATTCTACTTCTTTTGTATTCAGAAACCTCTTTTTGATATCGCAACCTTTAATACAAAAAACTCAAGACAGCATTCTAATAAATCTAATTGTGAAATTTAAAAAAACGATAGCAAGAGTTATCAGCAGAGAACAGAATGTTTGCATTCATAGCTAGGGTAGATAGGAGCATTTCGAGCTTATCCCAACGCTTGTGCAAATGCCCACATGACTGTTGACTCTATGGAGAAGAGAGCGGATTGATACAGAGCAAGGGACACATGACAAGAGAGAGAGAGATAGAGAGAGATAGAGTAATTCACGGAGTATTTCCATTTGTTGACCAGCTGGCGAAAGACGGAAAAGTGCGTGGCGGTCGACAGACAGAAAAAGTTTGAAGTTTCCACGCTTTGTCTACGCCAAAATATCGCATCGCCTCTGTTCGGCTATCAGACTTCATTGGCCTTGAAATTCTTTGCCAAGCGGTTCCCTTCCTGGTACTGAGCCTATCAGAGTGCTTGGCTGCATTCAGTTCTAATGCTGCAGACTGTCTTGAAGAGGCTCATGTTGGTGTCTCTCCTCTCGACCTCCAGGTTGCAGACACCGGAGTAAGAATGATCTGTTAGAAAGAAGTTTCATCTTATAACATGCATTATAGGGAACCATTCACTATAATTCATATTCAATCCACGACTACTCGGATCTTCCCTCTTTCAACAAACTTTTCGATCCCTCATTTGATTCTAACCTGGATGTAGATTTTGATGTATGAAATGATTATAAAACTTTGATGATATGAAATTGATATTTTATTCAGATATTCACTGAGAATGAAAGTGATGGAATGTTGGACACCCGACCTGATATTGAAACTTTTCCAACACCGACATCTTTAATACATCATACAGATAATGTTCCTGATTTACCTCGTAATCAGGAAACTATCAATGTAATGTTTTTTGTATCATGTCTCATGCTTAGGAATCGCTGAGACTTATAATCAGAATGATGGCAATAGTCAGGTTACACACTTTCTTGAAGAGACTCCTGATTGTGTCTTTCTCCTCGACTTCCAGGTTAGAGACACCAGAGTAAGATTTTTTGTCAGAAAGAAGTCACATCTCGATAACCTGAATTATAGGAACCGATTCTCTATCATTCATATTCCTTCCAGGACTTCTCTGATCTTTCCGATTTCAATAACTGATAATCATTCACCCGTCAAAAAGAGAAAACGCAAAAGCCCAACTTTGTCTGCCAGTTTTAATGATTTATTCGATCATAATGTGAATGATATTACTGACTATAATAGTTTATGTCAATTTCTGGTAAATATTTCTTATCAATTTGTGCCTTGTGTGTAATGTTCTGTGTATTAGAGGAAACCACCGAATAGTGAGGAAATGCAATATTTTAATCAGCTGCCGACCTCCCAACATTGTCCTATTGTTGACGAATCTTTGATTTTCACAATCAACAATACGCAACTGATTTTTTATGAGATCAATCAGATCGTACATTGTAAGCACACATTACAAAAACTGATGCTGATAGCCAACCTTTATCGGAAATTATTCTGGGCCCGAAAGCATGGTGAAATTCTAGATCAATCAAAGCACATTATAGACTGGATGCATTCTGTATGTTTTCCTGTATTAAGATGTGTGGTCAATTGCTGCAAGAAAAATCTTCTGACGTTTCAGTCCCGATGAGGAGACGTCTTCGTGCATTCGAAATTCTATTTGAAATGTTCCGGGAACCCGTGCGGATACACGTAGTTGCAGGTGAGAAAGAAAGGGCAGCATGTTATCGTCAGTTCTTACAAACGATCGCAATCTGAAAATTCTTCTCTCATTGACCAAAGATTTCCGTTCGAATTCTCTGTTAATCGCATTCAATCGAGAATTCCACAACAAAGGTTCGGTTATTCCAGTTCCGAGGAAAAGATGAAGATTCTGAATGCGTTGCTGGATTGTAAAGTGGACAGGATTGTTGATTACGAAAGCCTCTGTCGGTTTCTTGTAAGTCAGTTGTTCAACCCTAACTTTTTAATAAGTTTTTTTTTTCAATGTAGAAGAAAGAACCGAATCCAGAAGAGTTCGCTTTCCTCACAGATAATCGTTGGACGATGATTTTCAAGACCGACAAGAAGAATCGCTGCAAAAAGCAACCATCTCCCTCGCTGGTTTTAAACAAGATTGCTGAAATTTCCAAGGCCACGAACACATTGCAGAAACTCATTCTGATAGCGAGTTTATACAGGGAACTTGGTTGGGCCGGTATTCCGCATCTGGCCCCTTCCAAGGAGTATAAACGCATTCACTATGCGTTACGTCAGACGTGCCTGCCCGTGTTACTATGTGCTATTATCTGCTGTGAGAACGATCTGCGAAGATTTCAATCGCGATTGGGAAGTCCGTTTCCGCATGCGAAGTTCTCCAAGCGATGTAATCGTCATCATGGGCCTCATTCGTTATGCGGCTTTGAACAATCCATTGGACTCGATATTGGTCCACGCAATATCAAATTTCTTCCAGATTTGGAAAACACTTTTGATTGTCATCTGAGTATCAAGTTAAAGGATTCCAGATGGTAAGTTGATGATTTATATCATTGGTTTATATAAGATTAAATGCTACAGAGAACATTTCTGGTCTACATTCGGGTCCTTCGAGATTTCGTTCTGCGGATGAATGTGCCTTGTTCTGAAGATTTACTGAAATATCTGACTGACATTGTCAATCCAATCTTGATCTGCCTTCAGAATTATTGTAACAATGACTTTAATACTTTTATTAAGATATTCGGAGACCATATTCAAGAACAGCAACCCCTAGCGAATGAGTGCTTAAAACTCAACTTCTCAGCTTTATCTACAAATACTGCCAGCCACATCACTCCCAATTAACCGACTTTATAAAAAGTTTCTTGAAATTTCATAGAATGAAAAACACGCTTACTCTGGACTCATTGTAAACTATAAGCAATTCCAAGCAGCACAGAATCCTGCGGATTTGTTGCCACTTGCATGAAAGGACGCCAAAGTTTAAGATAGAGCGGATTCAGGGATTGAATCGGGCTGTCTGAGATATTTTGGCTGTCTGAGATGATTCGGGTCTGGAGTCCAATTGAGGCCTATTACGATTTACGACTGACTGGAGGAGCTCGGACTCTCAGTCTGATCCAGTACGACGCGATTACAAACAGCTGTGATTCACGTAGTGCCACGACTTTGAGGTTCTGTTTCTTTAGACATTAGGACAGGACTGATTACCACAGATTCAGCAGCTTTGTTAGTATAATTCGTATTCCAGCTAAAGTTTATGTAGATCCCTACTTAATTTCGATACACAGTATGGAGCTAATGCCCTCATCAAAGAAATTCTATGTTATCATACAGGGAATATTGAAAGGTGCCAGCGGGCTTTAATAATGGAATAACTTCACTCAAAGGAGTGATGCCCTAACATATGCAAACATCCTCGAGACAGCTCCACAGTGAAAGTTATAAAACGTAAAGAGCAGAGACGACACGAACGATTGAAGTGAGCTTTAGAGACTGGTTGAAATAAAACAACAACTTTTTGGATCACTTACTTTTTGCCCCCCTAAAAAGTGGTTGCTGCTGGAGGCTTGGTTGAACTGCATTACTGTTACCTACTTTTACAGTTGCTCGAAATGACTGTTGATGCTGACAGTCTCGGAGTGAGCCAACCCTGAGCCCATGTTGCAGAGAATGTTACCGGTTTCAATTTTGTCATTCTGATAATCGGCGATATATTTAAATTTCTCACGATTACAATGTCAAAACGCGCGCCTAACGTCTACGCTGCTATCCCGACTGCTAATCCCAGGCAGTTGGCGTTCCAGCCCTTTTTTTCCTAATGTTGGAAATGCAATTCCGCAGGCCAGGATCCCAGCGAGCTCATTCACGCAGCCTGCGATGACATCATATGCAGAATTTCACCATTCTGTCGATTCTTCGCGTTCCCCTCTTGTACATCAGGCGGTATTGGCTTCCCGGCGCATTGCTCGCCAGAGCCAGACTTCGGAAAGTACTTATGAAGATTCTTCTCCCAGTATATCGCCTGTGAAAAACTCGATTGATAGCAAACCGGTGATCATAAAAGAGAAAAAATCAACGAAGGCAGATTCTAAAAAAGCACCACGACTTTTCTGGACTGTTGAAAATATAAGGGCGTTGTTGGAAATACGCTTCTCTGAGCTATCCCAGAAAAAATTCAACGCTTATAAAACAACTAAACAAAAAAATGCATGGTGGAGTTGGCAGGCCCAGCGCGTATCCGTTCGTATAGGGCGACAGGTCGACCCAAAACAGGCCCAGAACAAATATACAAATTTGAAAACAGAGTATCGCGCCTTGGTCAAGGCCCAAGGAGAAACAGGCAACTCAGAAGACGACCTTGACTATCCTGAATATTGGGAAGTGATCAATGAATTCTTTCAGGTATTCTCAGCGTTATGGCAGCGAAACCAACCGACTAATTAACGCTGGCAATTGACAAGAGTCGTCGGGATTGCGGGGAGACGCACTAATGGAGTCAATACGCCCTGGAAAACCAGCGCTCTCTAATCCAGCCTCCAGCGACAGCGAAAGCGAAGATGACGGCCCCGACAACGCTCATGTCGATCAGCCATCGAATAACATTAGGTGAAGCATTGACAGATGGCATGGCCTCCGTGGCGCAGGCGCTTATTAGGGTTGCTGAAATCGAGGCAGCTGCGCGGACGCAGCAACCGATGCAGCCGTCGGCACAGTTCTCTAGAATCGAACAGATACTGGAGAGGCAAGAGAATGCGATATCCCAGCAAAACATCATCAGCACACAAATATTACAAGTGTTGAAGCGGTTGACTGAAAATTCATCCACATAATAACCATTTTAATAATACAACAGTACTACAACAACTACTTTTGAACCCTATATGATGCCTTTGAAATGGAGAGGTACTCCTTAATCATATCTCGCATCGCGAGAGCTATCTCACGGCGGTCGGCATTGCCAATGTGTTCCCGTCGATGCTGGCTTAGGTATATATCCTCTGCTTCCGTATTTGGAATGAAAAGCATATCATGATACTCCACAGTCAAATTGTGGAGAATCATGCACGCTACAATGGTGCGCGCGGCGCTTTCTGGGGTCTTCATGTTCAAAGACTTTTTTAGAATGCGCCAGCGCCCTTTGAGCATTCCGAATGCTCTTTCGACCACAATTCTGCTGCAGGAATGCAGATAATTGTAATCTTTTTCATCCTTTGGCATACCATCATAAACCAAATAAGGGATAAGAAGATTATCCCTTAATGTGTAACCGGCGTCTCCAAGCAGATGATATCCTTTTGGAATGAGCCTGTCCACAAACTGACCCAGCGATGACATCGTCCATACATTTTTATCGCTGCAGGACCCTGGCCGTAATGAGTATTCGAGAAAGCTTCCTCGGTGATCGACGGTAACTTGCATATTAATAGCTGCGAAACCTTTTCGACATATCCAGCTAAAGGAACAGATTAGGGTTAGGGTTAGGGTTTTGACACGCCAATTGTACCCTTCGTAGTCGTAACGCCTCTCAATGCTAAACAGAGACCCATCAACAGCTCCAACAGCATCAGGGAATCCGCACAGAACCTCAAAGCCCTGTGAAATTTCCTTGTACTGTGTGATATCAGACGGCATCTTGATAACTTGGCCAGAAATGAGGCACAGAAGGTCCAAAACCTAACAAGAAGTAAATCGAATATTGCAGACTGCAGTTATTCATTTAAATTACCTCATTGACGTTAACGATGCACGTTGCTTTTGATACACCAAAAACGGATGCTGTCTGAACGAAATCACTTTCCTGAGACAGGTAATTGAGCGTCATCGCAACTCTCATCCGCATTTCGACACGAGCCGTAGGTCCAGGAATTCTACAACTGTTTTGAAATGCAGTTAACTCAAGCAGATCAACAAGTCTATTGAATGTTCGTCTGGTAACTCGAAGAATTGCTTCGTACCATGCGTCATCCTCACATTCCTCCACTACTACCGTACGAATAAAATTAATAGCCAATTTACGAAATATAATAAACAATCTACATTGCCATGTATTGTTTCTTATTGTACGCTGTCGTGAGTTGAATACCACCCATCCCACAATGATATTATTGAAAAAATTCCCAAAAATATCACGTTATAAGACCCTATAACGTGAAATGTTTTTCAATAATATTGTGGGATGGGTGGTATTCAACTCCGGGGTAAAAATATTATTTAAAAAAATGAAAATATTATTAAAAAAATGACTGATATTATTGAAATTGAATGTTAGGATCGAGTAAAAAGTCCCCTTTTATTGGTTGATCGTAGTGGAGCGTAGGAAGGACGTACGGAGCGGTGCCGGTGAGACGGAGGCGGAGCGGAGACGAAGGTCGGAGGGGAGTCGGAGGTGAGGCGAGGCGAGAGAACGAAGCAATAGAGAGTCGGAGACGAGATGAGAAACGTATGAATTTTGGAGTTGATCGGAAATGGTTGCGTGGAGGCCGCTCCTCGCCATTCATAGTAGGGAGACGAGGGGACCCGCGAAGTCCGTGACAGTTAGGG
>RBZT01000759.1:0-35284 GCA_003693705.1 Polymyxa betae
TACTCATTATAGATTATTATAAAAAAAGATAATATTTTTCATTAAGAAAATAATTTTTTCAGTTTTTTAATTTTTTCCCTGAATGGGCGGGGTGGGTTTTTATTTGGTTTTGTTTTTTGAATTGTATGGGATTATTTTTTTTGATTGATATGCGGGTTTGTTTTTAATTTATCATTATGCCTTTTTGTTTGTAAATGTCTATTTAAATGCTTGCCAAAGTATTTACATAAAGAACAATGATTTTTTGAATTATTTTTATATTTAATATGCTTACATTTATTACAAATTATATTTTTAGGTGAAATTGTATTTTCAGTTGAATTACATAATCTACATTTCCTATTCAATAAATCAGTTATTAAATTATTCTTTAATGGTTCTAATAATTGATTTAATATATTATTGTTAAGTTCTTTTTCTAAATACATAATAATAAAATATTATTTTACTTTTAAATTGATATTTCTTTAAAATGAAAATTAATTTTGAGTTTAAAGGGAAAATATATTTGGGTGGAAAATTTTTTTGGAATGATATTTTTAGAAATTGAAATTGGAAAATGACAGCGGGGATTTTTTGAGGGTTAGGGTTTGGAAAAATAATTTTGAGTTTAAAAGAAAAATATATTTGGAGGAAAAAGTTTTTGCAATGATATTTTTAGAAATTGAAATTGGAAAAAAATGACAAATTGATTTTTTTTTAAATTTGGGTTTGGAGTTAGGGTTTATTACGTTATTGGGTGTTATAACGTGATATTATTGAAAATGGAAATTGGAAAATGACGAGAGGGGATTTTTTGGGTGAAATGGTATGGGGGGAAATCGGGTGTGATTTTGTTATTAACTCCTCATCTACTCACGATCAAGCTGTTCAGAGGACCAACCGGGTCCACGTCCTGCCTTTGACTGCGACATTTGTTACCGGGGAGTCGATCTAGCAAGCAGCTCCAGCGCGAGGACGTTCAGACAGACAGAAAACCCTAGCCCAGCACTGTAAATGCCGCAAGAAAGTCCGAGCGTGGCCTCCAAAATGCGAAGCGCAGCCCGGCGCATTTTATTGAATTTGTCGAGACCGGTATTTAATCTCAACAAATATACGTAATGTTTGCGAGAGGCTGCGCGACCGTTTTGCGGCACTTTTGCGCATCGCGCATTTTTCCAAATACGCGATTTTTGGAGGTCTTCCACTGCCAATCTCAGATTGAAAAAAGCCCGTACGCGCTTTTTTTCCTCATTAGACAATGCTTAAGGTCGAGCAAGCGATGTTAATTTAGCAACAATTGTAGACAAAGCATATTCATTTACGCGCTAGACTGGTTTAGAACGCACAATGACATTTAGTTCACCTTGAAGCTTTTCTCGACAAAGAACTTCAGTTCCAGAAATCTGGATATAACCTCTTAGTAATACATCAAAGAGTCATAGCAGTCTAAACATACCGATTTGTTGGCAATTCGAGTGCCGAATTGGATCGCACGTTTCTGCAATTGGGCTAAACCAGGCAACCCCAGATGAACAGCTAGCTGTCGAAGAAGAAGCTTATCACCACCTTCAGAAGCCGGCAAGTCTAAACGAGATACCTGGACAGAAATCAGAATTGTAACATAGGATGACTTTTACTCACTTCGTTCAAAGGCAAAGATCGAACAAACTCGCGAACGTCACGATCTAGGTAGCAATACATTGTATCCCTAAACAAGAAATCAACTTCTGCTGTGAATCTCGGAAACGACGAAAATTTAGATTTTCGTGAACAATCAAACATTTGGCAACAAGAGAGAGGTGCAGGTTTACAAATTACCTGCCGCTATCAGCAAGCAAACGATCGTCTCTACCCATATTTCTTCTGTAAAGCCTCCTCTGATCCAGCTCCAGTTCACGCCTTGCAAACTCCCAACCGCCGCGCTTATAAGCGGTTCGATGGCGGGCGTAGCCTCCGAACAGCTCGTCCGCTCCAAGGCCGGATAGCAGCAGGCGACATCTTGATCGATATTGGCCCCAGGCCTGATAAGCCGATTAAACGATAGAGTCATGCTGGAACGAGCTCATTCCACCTCGGTTCCGTCATAATAGGATTCAATGTTAGTAGGATCGCGATATTCAACACTGCTGTAGCGGCAATGCTGGGAGATGATCGGTTGCCTAGAGATAGTGTCTCGTAATACGACACCCTGCCCTCTTCCACTAAACCACAGAACCTAAGACGTTCTCAGAAAAAAAATTAAACATTCTCAGCTTGCAAACCGAGCCCAGATTAAAATCCATGACAGTCACGCTCGGCTTGATCAGATCGTAGATGTATTCAGCGTGCCGAGACAGTTCGTCAAGCTCGACGTTGATCTCAATCAAGCGCCATCGTCGTTCAGGAAATCGCTGCTGCAGTTCAAGCATTGAGTTAATGGCAGTCTGGCGATCAGGTACGAGCATCGGCTGTGTCCCGAAAGCGAAATTCAACAAGTCGATGGGTTCTTCGATTGGGATGTGTTCATGCGCAAACGCAGCTATAATCACAGTTAACAAAAAGAAGTTAAGCGAAAACCGGTCATACCAAGAACAGAGCAGTCGAGGCCGCCAGAAAACAGCAGGCCGACACGAGCGCTATCAGTATCGTCGCGGTGATGGTTTCCAAGGCAATGTATACGTCGAGCCATGGCTGCTGACATTAGGCGATGCAGCATAGTAACATTTTCGTCAACATAATGATAAGTTTGGGGAAAACAGGGCAGAGGAGGATCGGTATTCTCATCGAGCTGCTTTCCGGTCAAATGTGACCAAGAGTAATGCTCGACAGAATTTGGTAATAAAGCGTTCCGAGCTGAAACAGAGAAAATCCCGGTACAGGGCACCTCTTTCCAATCTGTTTCGTCATCGATACAGATCGAAGCGATTTCCAAGGATAAGCTGGAGCGGCGCATAACAAGGCTTCGTCGACCTGATGAAGGATCTTAGCCGAGCAATGGAACCATAACGAATTCATACCGAAGAAATCACGCCCGAACCAGATGCAATCAGAGGCCTTATGGTAGAAGACAAAAGCGAATGGGCCTCGAAGAGTCTCCAGATGTGAAATAACGTCATCTGGTTTGTTTAAATTGCCAAATATTTTAGACAGTGATTCAGTATCACTGGATTCTGCAGGAATATCTAAGGACAGCATTAGTTTGAATAAAAAAAAATCTTAGAAAAACCCTTGAATTACGATAAAAAACAAGATGAAAAAATTTACCATTTCGTTCAGAGTCGAATCGGAAGATTTCTCCATTGAAAGCCAGAACGTTGCCGGCAGAATCATGAAAAGGTTGTCTGGTTAAGAAGTCGCCCTGGATATGCAAGATCGAGGCGCCCAAGCGAATTGATGGCGTCACCTGATCGATACGGCTGTAATCTGGGCCTCGATTCAAAAGCCATTGGGGAGGCTTCTCAATTGAAGCATCGCCATTATTCGCGACGACCTGCAGCCAGATTCCACACATGCTACGACGACATTAATCAATCAAGTTTTGCCGCGGTCAAGAAGTCGGCAATGAAGACACTTCGAACATCAGCTGTGGACGCTTTGCTGGCTGCAGATTCCAAAGCTTAATGATAGAGCTTTACCTATATGATGGTAACACCACCGTTCTGTTGTTTATTGAAAACGCCGTCTTAATATACTATAATGTGAAGCTTATTCTCTAGGCTCAAGTCTCCCTCTATCAAAGCTGTTTACCATGTTTGAACAATAACGGGGACGTTTGGGATTGGCGATTCCCCAGCCAAGGAGAAGGACGAGACAGAGCGTTTCGTTTTCTTCACGGCCAGCTCGATTCCTGGAACGGTCGCCACTTTGGTTGCAGTTGATGAATTTATCGGTACCTGGATGGCCCTGAGCAAGGCGCTTTCCGATAGCATGAGCATTTCCCAGGATACGACCAGCAAGACCCATTGTGACCCGGCCTTGCGAACCACAGCGAAGCTGGCAATACAGCCCATCATCGTTATCAGAAAAACGCTGATCGACATGGTTCGGTTAACAAAACGGGCTCGACGTTGACGCTCGTCCATCGACAAAAACACGACGATCTTGGGATCCATGATTTCACGACAGAGTTTCCTGCCTTTAACCAGGAAAAATGTGCAGATCGGTAGAAGCATAGACATCTCGATTACAGCGGCAGCCGATGTCGCATTCTTTGGTGTCCATCGTGGTGAGATAAAAGATCCAATTCCTGATATCAAGTCATAGCATGTTAGGGCGACCGCACTTGTGATCAAGAAGTTCTGACAACAACGTTGGCGAAATTGTCCGGCCTTGGTCATTCCCAGCGTGTGAACGATGCGCGCGAATGTGATACTGATGGCAACGGTTGAGGAGAACAATAAATCCAATGCTAAGCGGAATAGCAAAAGGGAAATTCCAACTGATATCAGACGACCTCCGCTGGCATACGCCAGGCTGGGAACGACAGCAATCCAGCTGGTGAATGTAATCAGAAAGACCGCTGCTGTTATTGCTCTTGGGGTCGAAGAAGTTCTGGAGCAATTCCAAAGCAGACATTTCTCTAATGCCCATAATGCGTTAAGAACGCCATGGATGAAAACGAACCACCAGGGGACAAGAAGCCGCTCTAGCCATATGGTGGAGATGTTTTCATCACCGTCTACGATTTGAACTTCAAGATTCGGACAGGTTTGAAGCAGCTCGTCGACAACCGCTGCGCCTTCTGAATCCAACTCTAGTATGGGCGTGATATCCATGTTCGCATGACTTGCTATTGGATGCCAGCAGCAGGCTGTAGCGCCGTTAAAGAACCGGCCCGAAGTCGCCTGGTAGATAATCGCCAAACAATGAACACGCTGACATTCAGCAGCCCATTGTTCGAGATCGCATGAACTTTGGTCCCATTTGACCTTGACGATCCGCCTAGCAGCAATATCGGCAGGCATGGAACAAACTGACGTATCTTCATCGGGAATGTCGACCAAGATCCCGGTTATATTAAACGATCCCGTGTACGAATACCTGAATGATGGCGTCGCAACATGGAACCCTCGGTTATTGCTGCTGACGATGCGCAACGCTTTAACATGCACGAGAAATAGAGCCTCCAGAAGCAGCAAATTTAAAAGACCGCTCAACATAATCGCCAGCGATAAGGGCGCAAATCAACAAGAATCATGCTGTACGACCCTGGATCATTGGTCAAAATTGACCATGATGTTGCTCACGTGACAATCGATCGAGCGCGAGTGTTTGAAGTACATAGCGGTACCAAAATTGAAACAGGCGCCAAACCGATCTGTCTGGAAATGATATCACGAACCCGAATCAATCTGAATTCAAAGCCTGCGATTCAGTATCTAAGCAAAAAATGACAATGCATTGTGGATAGAGATTTACGGCCGGAATCGGACATTTATAAGTGCATTGTTAGCAGTTGCAATTACGAAAGCATCAGAATTAGGCAACCACGAGATGCAATTCACGCCACCACCAGCTTTGAAAGTCTTAAGTAGCACCCCATCGTTTGTAGACCAAATAAATACACGATCGTGTGATACACAGGCAAGGTAGTCACCAGACCGGTTGAAAGACAACGAGATTATAGGATGAAGATGCTTGGACAAGACAAGCAGGCAAGATCCTAGAAACATAATTATCACATATCACAACGAGCATGTTTCAAATCTTTGTAAAACAAGAAACCCGAGTTTCACAGCCGTTACTTTCTCAACTAAACTTACCGTTTGCAGCGTTCCAAATTCTAACAGTACAATCAAAACTGGCACTTGCTAGAACTTGAACAGAGTGGCGTTCATGAGTAACAGCCCCCTACCAGAACCTGAATTAAATCATAATCAATTAAGGCAGAAACCGATTACCCAAGCAATACAGCAGATATCCCTTCCATGCCCAGTTATATCCAAAACCAATGCTTCCGATTTCTGAGGACTCCAAACCTTCACCGATATTAGTTTCCGGGGGGTTGCCAAGCTCGACAGGGATTGCAAAGCTTACTTTAACAGTGGCGTCGTCAGAGCATGTGGCAAGCAAATTTCCGGATGGATCCCATTTCACACAATTTACATCTCCAGTATGTTTACAAAATGCGGCCACAGGCTGTTCTTTCTCCATTTCGCAAATATAGGCAGCTTGATCGGCCACACCACAGGCGAATGTTGAACCGTTTCTCCAATCAGCATCTAGAACGCCAGCATTGAATCGCCATTGCTGCACAATGTGGCCGTTTGCTGCGTTCCAAACAGCAACCGTTGAGTCCAAGGAACAGCTTAAGAGATATTGGCCGTCAGGAGACCACTTTATGGCAGTAATTGGGGATGTATGACCAGGTAAATTATGTCGAGATGCTCCTAGAAAGCAGATCAGCTATGAGATGACCGAGTTCAAACTGTTAACCATCGGACGTGAAGATCCAACAATCCCCAGTAAGGCTGGCAACAGCAAACATGCTCCCATTTGGCGACCATTGCGCCAGATGGATAGCGGCAGACGACGGTTGTTTTTCGAGCAAATTCAGACAGCGGGAGCGTGATGGATCTTCAATATGCTGCCATAGACGGGCGGTACAATCTTGCGAGCCAGAGACCAGCATGTCACCTATCGGCCATTAAGGAAACGGCTTCGGCACGAAACGACAAAAACGATTGCAAAATGGGACTAAGTTTCGAAAAAACGAGTTCTGAAAAATAGGCTGATTTTGGTATACCATTGGGATTGACAGCACAAGTAAAAACAGTGTCGTTATGCCCTTTGTAATGAGACGTCAGCTCTCGCGAAATTTCTAACGATCCATAATCTTCATCCATTGGAACTGGAGCACAGACAATCAACAACCAAGGAGTATAGAGACAAGTGAACTTACCATCAGGATCAAACAGCTTCGTTTTCGACTTGATATTGCACTCGTGCTTGGTAACCAGTGAAAAGGGAGCATCGCAAAGCGTTTCGGTACCATCCTGAGCACAAATGAGAATACGTTCAACGCTCAAAATGAAATCAAAGGAATGCGAAGCAACACCGAAAAGCATCTCATTACGAACATCGTTGACATGACACTCAATCTCTGTGTGCTGTAAGCCCTTCTGCAGAAAAGAGATTAAAGACCCAGGAGGGACATCGCCGCCGACAATCTTTGACTTGGCGATATGGCTCTCATTTCCTGCCCATCTCTTAGACATATTACAGATAATAAGCTCGCCGCTTACCGAAACAGAAAGCCGAATGGACAAATCCAGATTCGAGCAGATAGCGATAGATCAGGAAATTGACCTCGTCCGAGGTCAACGTCATCGTAGCTCGCTCTTGACGTCCACAATGAAGGAAGAAGGACGGGCTGCGCTGTTGACAACGACCTTTTCACTTCTCACGCTTTGAGCTGCACAATCTCTGTATCAGAGAGCATACAGGTCGGATTCGACAAGAAAGTGTTGCCGCAGCAGACACAAATCGAAGCTTGAAATACGGAGTTGCGTATTCCATCTTCACGACCATCGAAAAACGGAAAGCAGAAAGGTCGATTTAGCAAATATAACTCGTAGTATTGATACTTCTCGAAATGGTTATTGTTAAAGAAGCACTTGATTGTCAAGTAATGCTCAAAGGTAAATATGGACCCGAAGCCGACTGCTGTGAATCCGTAACAGTATCATGACGCTTCCAATCACCGTCGGCTGTGTGAATCGTGCCTCTCCGTGCTATCCCTGCTAGCCAGCCAAGGCTGCCTTAGTACAATAAAAATATGGAAGAGCCTTGTTGGGGCCAATGCCGCCAGATCAGTAGAAGTTCTACGTAAACTGAAAACATGCATACCTATCATACGAGAATCTCAGACGCTTTACGTTGTTCTATATCAAGCCGATTCCTCAGAGAAGTTCTGTGCAGAAAGTATCGCAAACTGCAAAATCAAAAAGTCAGAACACAATGTGCGTAAAGCGAGAGGATCGTTTCCAGTGACGATCTATCTATATCTCCGCGTTCTCTTTTTAAATCGGATCGCACATTTGCAGCCTGGTCCCTTGGGCTAAGAATCCGGCGCCATGCCCGAGGAATGGCCCGGCCAGGCCGACCTGCAGTCGCGCCTAAAGAAGCTCGAAGGCATCTCCTCTTCGAAGATTGCTGTTGTCGCCGACATTGCCGTTAAATCCGTCAAAGTAACCAACTCTGCATCCTGGCCCTGGTATTATTAAATCAGCTTCGTTTCAGTATTATAAGTTTGTGGTATTTGCTGTTGAACATCATATGAAGCATGGTGATGCCAAAGCGCGTCTTCAAGGCATGTGCATCATTGATGCGATTCTTCGGAGCGCTGCCGAACAGATCCCGCTCGACAAGAATCCGTATCCTTCCCGATTTTCAAAAAATTTGGCGTTTACGCTGGGTTTGACTGCAGCCTGTTCTGATACCGATCGCGGGAAAATAGTCAGAATCGTGAAGATCTGGATTTCCGCTAAGCTTCTTCCGGAAAAGGCTCGACAAGATATCAACGATTGGCTGCAGAAGAGTACTCCGACAATGTTATGTATTTTGAAGGTTGTCTAAAACCCTTCGCAGATGATTCGCAAACTGCTGGAACTGTCAGAGAGCCAACTTCTCGGCTCTTGAGCATCATTGATAAATTGAAAGAGGCCCCACCTGCATCAGCCCAGCCAGCGCCTTCGCCTCCAGAGGAACTGGACACCTTTGATTACGGAGACGAAGACGATGACGAAGCTCGCCTTGCATCCCAGGCACGGCGGCTCGAAGAGCAAAGTCGAAAACTGGAGGCTGAAAAGTGAGGCAATGCTGCATATTGGTTCCAACTCGCTTAGCACTCCGATCAGAGAAGCTGCAGCCAATGCGGCCAAGAATGGCAGCCGGCCCGGTACTGTGGATCCTTCTTCTAGCACAGATGAAGCGCCATCGTCGGATGCTCACGAGTCCGATCTGCACCGTTTCGGATTCGTTCGTTATCCGGATCAATCCAATCTCCCAGCCGGTATGCTCTGACTATCGGTATGATACTAACATAGAGGTGTGTAACTGAGCTGCAGGGATGGTGCGCGTACTTTCCTGTGTTCTTTATATCGGCGGCATTGCAGTTACGGTCGATGCAGCCCAACTACGATCCCAGATTGGATCTTTTGGCAAAATCGACGACGTAAGTCGAACGCTGTTAATTATGACTGCTGGTTTGATATGTACGATTTGTATCAGATCCGGATTGTTACTGGACCAGCTGTCAATTCAGCCTTTGTTCGATATATCGATCGGGAAGAAGCCGAGAGCGCCAAAAATCTAGTCCGCAGCTACTTTCCTGAATACAAAATCGGATGGGGCAAAGGTGCCTTCTGTCTATTATTCTGGTTTGCGAAGCTTACTGGAATTTCTTTAGGAGTTGGAGTAAACAAAGATGATTTCGATACGAGGCAGGGCATCGGCATGGTCCCTGAAGCATCACTGGTACGAACTCCAAAGCCAAGTATTGCCGCTCGTCCTGTTCCTGCTCCTGAGTCGCATCATCCTCATCAGATCCCGGTTCAAACTACGGTCCAAGTATCGGTTACGAGTCCTTCTCGGTCTCGGCATCACGCTCAACAACAGCCTCCACAGCAACCGGCAGCGCCCTGGAACGGAATGGCCCATCCACCTTCACTTCCGCCGACAGCATACTCTATGCCACCGTACGGCGCCCCTCTTGCTCCTGCACCACCGCGAAGTATCGGGGCCGTGCCTGCGTCTTGGGATGGTGGTGGTGGTGCGAGTTATCGGGATAATATGCCTCCTGGAGTGCCTCCTCGTTCGGGGTGGGATGCAACCTCAGCAGCTCCAAGCAGTTTACCAAACTCGTCGAATTCGTTAGATTCTGGATGGAATTCGCAAAGCGTGCCACCGTCCTCTGGAGGTGCATGGGGCGACGTCACTTCAAGCTCGGCAGCTCCGCCATCTTCCTCATGGGACGGAAGGAATGCGTCGGCCAGTTCTTTCGACATCCCGCAACATGGTCGTCTTCCTGCGCCTTCTTCGTCAGGTCCACGTTCGGAACCAAGAGATGGACCTGATCGCGGAAGGGGATCCTCTTGGGATTCGAAGCCTCGTGTATCAGGTCCACCTTCGACGTCTTCTTGGGATAAAGGCAAGGATTCTTCATCTTGGGATCAAGGGTCGTCTTCTTTACGTGATCAGCGCGGATCATCATCGACATCCTGGGATAAAGGTTCTTCTGGCTCGTGGAACAAAGGCTCTGCTTCAAGGGACCCGCCTGATTCCAGAGGTGGCTCTGGCTTCGATCGTCGTTCACAAAGTGCTAGCTTTGGTTTCGATCGTCATTCGCAAGGCGACAACAATCTGTCTTCGGGCTCCTCTTGGGGTGATACTGCCCCGTCTGGGCGTGATGCATCTGCCCCAAATGGTAACGACCAAGGAAGGGGAAACAACAATGCTTCGTCCTGGGGAGACAATTCCTCTGCTTGGGGCGCTCCCAGGGACGATAATCAAAGACGCGACAGTGGTTCGAGATCTGGAGGACCACCTCGAGGTGGTGGTGGACGCTTTAATTCCAGGGATCGAGACCGCCCTCAGTCTGACAATCCCAGACCCTGGAACAACAGGGATGGCGATCGTGATAATAATGATTCCGATGGAAGACGAGGACCACCGCGAAACAGAGATAACAATTTCAGAGGCGGTCCAAGAAACGACCGAGACGGTGGAGATAGACCGCCGCGAAATAACGACAATGGTTTCAGAGGAGGTCGAGGTGGCGGATCAAGAGGTCGAGGAGGCGGGTTCAGGGGTCGTGATAATCGCGACAGCGGCTCTTCTTGGAACAATGACAGTAACTTGGGCGGCTCTAGGAAGAACTCTCAATCGGATTCTGGCGGCTGGAGCGGTTCTGCTAACAGTAATCAGCCAAGTGGCGGCGAATGGGGAGGCTCGTCAAATAGCAATAATCAGTCGAGCACCACTGGCAGCCAGCCTTCGGCTTCTTGGAGCGACCAGCCGAGTTCTGGAACTACCTGGGATAGCGCTCCATCAACTGGAGCTAGTTGGGATACGAAGCCGTCTGAAAGTAATGCAGCAAGTTCTGGTGGTTGGCAGGATTCTAGCTCCAAAGATAATGAAGATAGTGGAAACAAGAGAAATCGCAGCGACGGCGGCTGGGGCTCGTTACCGGCTGACGATGATGAAAGCAACAAGAGAAGTCGCACCGATGGATGGTGATTATTTCCTATCCTTAAATAAGCCTTGATTATGCTACCTATAGTTATGAATACAGTATGTGATTAGACCTATTTACTAATCAACGCCTGGCCACATTTTCCTGACCCAAATTTGACATTTCTGTATGCACTAACGCATAAAGTAATGCCTCGTTATGAATTAAGGATTTTTAAATCTACAGGATCGTTTACTATGTACTCGCTACCCAGCGATGTCACGGTCGATGTCGATCAGCGACTACGACGATGGCGGTGGCTCAATGTTCCACCGTCCAGCACCGTTTATCACATCTTTGAATGAACGCCCTTCCATTCGTTTGCCATCCCTTGGAGGCTCCGTCGAGCTCCCTCCTGATCTCTACGAACGCTGCTCGACACCTCCTCCGACATCTGACATCAATCTGGCGACTTCGGCCGCTTCTTGCAGCCTCTTTTTCAACGATGCAAGGCAACAGCGTGTTTGGGATCGATACTTTGATAGCGGTTTCATGAAATCAATCGTGACCGATGCGTTCTGGTGGACTCTGGCAAACTTTTTCTGCGTTGAACGCGATGACAATTTGCTGAGGATTATCGAAGAGCGCATAGCAAACCAATTTGCCACTTTATCGTCGCATATTGCAAGGCCTCACAAGGACCTCATAATGGATAACTTGCACGATACTGTGGCCCAATCCGCTTTTTACATGATTTATGCCTCCCACCCGCATTTCCGTAACCGTCTCAATGCCCAAATGTGCACAAACATCGCAAAGGAGTTTGCTAGGTGGTTCCAGGGGCCTATACTGCCGCCGATAGATATCCGGCATTGGAGGCTGGTAAAGAATGAAACGCCGAATATGACATCGGATTCCATCCTCGAATGCCTGAATGCCATTGACAGTGACGGATTACGCCCCAGCGAGAAGCTCGACATCATTTATCGGAACCGTGAAGATTACGTTCGCTCGGTTATTCCTATTCGAACAATGAAGACAATCGAAGCGTTTTCGAATTCGAAACTGATTGCGCAGTACACGAGGAGGTCCATAGCGAGACCGTTCAAGCTTCGATTAACAAAAGCAAGCACCTCCCGGCAGCCCAGGAGCGAAGCCGTATTCATGCGAAATCTTGGAATTTGGAGGGAGCATGAGCAGAACCAGAAGTTGAGGCAAAAACTGGACGAAATTCGTGCCGAAGTGGCGAAAGAAATCCAGGAAGCAGAGAACGAGAAGCAGGAGATGCGGAAAAGCTTCCGGGCGGCCAAGATCGAAGCCCGAGCTTCCAGTTCTAAGTTCGTCGCCGGTGTCGTCAAACAGATTCAGGAAGGGATGCGTCAATCTAAGAAACGAACGCTATCGGATGCGGTTCGAACCGAATTCGGCCTGGGGCCAGCACCATCGAAAGACTGGTGGTGAGTTTTGATGGTGAGCTTTGATGATTTCGCAAACTCGACCGCTGTTCGACAAATTGACTGCTAATGAGATCCCAACTCCCAAACTTAGATTTGCTGATAGTAAGATAAACGAATGAGCGCCTTGTTTATCCCTATCTGTTTTTGAGAGCTCGAAAAGGCAAGTCAGAGCAGTCATCAATCATTCATTTCGCAGAATCGCGGAGCGGGTTCCGGGAAAGTTGGCGATTTCGATCTTTTGAATTCTGCTCTCTCTGCAGCCTACCAATCATCATGTATCATCTATGCATAATGCTTTGTGCATTACAGGTTTCAGGTGCCCTAGCTGCTGTTATCAACGCACCGAATCTAATAGCTCTAACGCCAGCATCTCAGCTGGGAAGGTCTGGGCTTGCTCATCTAGCCCCGATTCGTTGTGAACCTCAGCCGAAAAGAAATACGGCGGCATCATGCTCCATGTCGTCACGACCTCCAACCAACAAATTATCCCAAGTTCTGAGGCAAACTGCTGTGGCCTGCAGATACTATGTGGAGGAGCCAATCATGCCTAAAGATTTTGCTCAAGAAGCACGACCCATCATCGAAGAATTTATTAAGGTGGAATCGGAGTTAAAAGATCGAATCGAGAATGCTGTGACCGACTTCACCAATGATGATTTCGTTCAAAAATTCATCTCTCAAGGCGGATGTCAGCTATCCGAATCCATCTCTATCATTAGGCAATACTTGTTAGATACCAGCACGCAAGACAGAAAGAAAGACGACTATCCTGACCAGCTAGACGAGACAGTCCCGACAGCAGCATTGGAAGTATTCTTGTTCTCTAGAATGGAGAAGTACGCCGCTGAGAGAGGAATTAATGGGCCCAAACGCGCCATGAAACCGTTGCATCCTATTGACCGAATCTTATACATAACACACCTCTGTATCTGGTATCTGTCGATACCCTCCAAATGGCGCCATAGCCTTCGCTAACTTCAATAAACGAATCATTGAGCAATGTTGCTATGGTCTTTCCACACTCGAACCCGATCCAAGAGACCCTTTTTAAACGTCCATACAGATTCCGGGATTGAGAGAGAGGCACACACAAAATCTCAAAAGTAAAAGTACATTAGCGAAAGAGATCATCATGTAAAAGTACAACAACCTTTAACGAAAGGGATCATCATGTAAAAGTACAACAACCTTTAGCGAAAGAGATCATCTCGTAAAAGTACAACAACCTTTAGCGAAAGAGATCATCAGGTAAAAGTACAGCAACCTTCAGCGAAAGAGATCTTATCAGATAAAAGTACAACAACCTTCAGCGAAAGAGATCTTATCAGGTAAAAGTACAACAACCTTTAGCAAAAGAGATCATCAGATAAAAGTACAACAACCTTTAGCGAAAGAGATCATCAGGTAAAAGTACAACAACCTTCAGCGAAAGAGATCTTATCAGGTAAAAGTACAACAACCTTTAGCGAAAGAGATCATCAGGTAAAAGTACAGCAACCTTCAGCGAAAGAGATCTTATCAGATAAAAGTACAACAACCTTCAGCGAAAGAGATCTTATCAGGTAAAAGTACAACAACCTTTAGCGAAAAAGATCACTATGTAAAAGTACAACAACCTTTAGCGAAAAAGATCACCATGTAAAAGTACAACAACCTTTAGCGAAAGAGACCATCTTTACTCGATTGTGATTCTGTGACGGATATGCATGCGACCTGCCATTTAGGCTCTCACGCATTATAAGTTTTTTATTCTTGTTATCCATTCGTTGTCGGCGGCGAGTCCAGACGTCCAATGGATCACAATGAACTGGACGGATGGATTGAGAAACTAGTGAAGTGTGAATTCCTCACCGAGGAGCAGGTCGGCATCCTGTGTAATAAGGCAAGCTGAGGCCTGGGACCCTTGCCGGCGTTGTTTTGATCTGAAAGCAAGGCTCGCGAGCTTCTGGTTAACGAACATAATGTCCAACCAGTAAAATGTCCAGTTACTGTCTGTGGCGATATCCATGGCCAGTTCCATGATTTAATGGAGCTCTTCCGAATCGGCGGCAATGCCCCAGATACAAACTATCTGTTTATGGGCGATTATGTCGACCGTGGCTATTATTCTGTGGAATCTGTATCTCTTCTTGTTGCTCTTAAGGTATGAACGTCAGTGCTTTGTTGCTTGTTTTCTGCTGTTTTTTTAAATTCCCATTTATAATTTCTGGGTGTTATGCAGGTGCGGTATAAAGATCGAATTACAATCCTTAGAGGAAATCACGAGTCCCGTCAAATCACACAAGTTTATGGGTTTTATGACGAATGTCTTCGTAAATACGGAAACGCGAATGTGTATAGGCTTTTTTTGATATGCTGTGCTGGGTTTTAACCTGATTCCAGCTGGAAATACTTTACTGATCTGTTCGATTATCTGCCGTTAACAGCTCTGGTTGAAAAGCAAATCTTTTGTCTTCATGGCGGATTGTCGCCATCGATCGATACTCTTGATCACATAATGACGCTGGATCGAGTCCAAGAAGTTCCCCATGAAGGTCCCATGTGCGATCTGTTATGGTCGGATCCAGATGATCGGTGTGGATGGGGGATTTCTCCTCGTGGCGCTGGATACACATTCGGCCAGGACATTTCAGAACAGCAAGTTCAGCATCTGGTTTGCAGACTTCCTCGTTGACTCTGATTAGGTTCAATCAAGCAAATGGCTTAACGTTGGTTGCCCGAGCCCATCAACTAGTTATGGAAGGCTATAATTGGTGCCATGAGAAGAATGTAGTTACAATATTCAGTGCTCCTAACTATTGTATGTTTTTTCGAACTTGATGTATGAAATGCAAACTCATTTCCTTTTACAGGCTATCGTATGTGGAATCATGAAGTGGTCTAATTATTGCTTATATTGCTTAGGATGTGCGAACCAGGCTGCAATAATGGAAATCGATGAGCATTTAGAATACACATTTTTGCAATTCGACCCAGCTCCTCGACGTGGCGAGCCTCATGTGACTCGACGGAGTCCAGGTTTGTTTTATATTGATGAATGTTTTGCAGGCTGCTGATTGTATACAGATTACTTCCTGTAATAGCACTTTCATTAACCTTTAATACATATATTCAATGTCTCTTATTTGTTTTTTCAAAAATTAACCTAAATGTTCAGAATGCTTTACCCCTTTTTTCAGTCTGTTAGAAATGTAATATTATTGGGCAAAAATCTGTCTTGACAGTGGTAAGCTACGTATAACCAAGCATTACAATCAGCACTCAATAGATTATGTAATTATTCTAAGCATTGCTGTGTGGTCCAGAATCTGTATATCACAATCCATCTGGCAAGTCTCTTTCGTACCAGAGTTGTAAACATTGAAAACCAATGGTACACAAAACATTTTTGGATGCTCAGCATTGGACTGCCCTAGGCCAGAACAGGGTTATGTCCACCACCAAAGGCGCTGCGTTTGTCTCCAAATATTCGGCTGTATTCAGGTTGACCATCTTGGTTAGCGGCCTGGCCGCCATCATCGGGGTGCATGTCGCTGGGCTTCAAAAGGATCGAAGGCACATATGCAATCGAGACCAGAAAGTTCATATGCGAAAAGAAAGCCAGCAATCATGAAATGTTTTCACCCCTACGTGTCGACAAAATCTTGTTCTAAGTGCTGAAGGAACGATTTATTAACCACGAACAAGATGTGATCATATTGCCGAATATAACCATAAAGCTGAGGCTTTAATCGAACATTATTGACAATAACAACATTGGAAAAAGCGCTGTGATATAACGTCATCGAAGGGAATTCCTTAAGAAGTCATGATTGAATCTAGTCAAGTACAGTCATAAGCCCATCTTGACCATCGACTGCCTCTCTAATCGTTCAGGAGTGCGAGCTCATCTTTTTGTCCACCGACTAATCGATTCGATGTGTGATGAGGAAGAGCGCAGCCTTTATCGCCGGGGCTCTGATTGGAACCTCACTGTTTGCCGCATCTTATTGGAGAGACCGTCAGAGTCAGTGTTAGCGCGGCCTGCTCCAAAGAAAGCTCAACTCAAAGTCAGGGCGCGGCCCACTCCCTTCGTTTTGACTTGATCGATCGTCATTGTTGCTGTCGTCACAATCTAAGATAATCCATTGTGATGGAGTCGTCGGGTGAAGAATGGCAGGTCGTCAAGCCGAAAAAACAACGAAAGAAGAAGGAGGAGAAACCGGCGTCGGGGTCCCCGAAGGCCAAGCCCAGCTCTGCTGAAGCGAAATCGAAGTCTAAAGGCGGCAAAGAAAAATCAGCTTCGTCATCGCCGCCGCCTCCCAATGCCCAACCTAAAAAATCCGGTGAGCATCAAAAGGCGAAAAAATCTGAGCAGAAGAAAGCTTCGATTATGAAGATGCCACTCAATACGAGAGAACAGATGGCTTTCTTTATTAAAGAGCTGGTAATCAACACCCCACCGCCTTCGAACAGGCTCGCTATCGCTGCTATCGGAGAGAAGATTATTGCTGTCACAAAAAATTCTTGGAATAAGAAGTACAAGTGGGTGTCATCAAACGATTCGATTAATTGTAAGAGCTTGACACATTATGCAGGAGTTCGTTCGGCTCTCTTCGTAGCTTTATTGAAAGCCAGAAGGATCTGTTTGTTATCGTTGGCGATGATGTCTATCTGGATGGAACTGTTCGACGTAAGTTGAAATTAAACACAACCGATTTGTTCTTATCGAGCCACTCAGCGCCGTCACCTGCCAAACCTTCGAACTCCGTTTCCCCCAAGACGAAGGCTGAACCCGTAAACAAGAGGCAAACAGGCAAGCAGGAAGCTGTTGCCAAGGCGCCAGCTCGAGTGCAGAAGAAGTCTACGAAGGCGTCTCATCACAGTGCTTCCCATGAAGAGAATGGATATGGATGTTTGAAAGCTTTGGCTGTTACTGGGCTGCTTGGCGCTGTTATTCTTTTCACGCTGGCTTCCGTTAATGCCATCGATCTCAAATCGCTACAGCGACTTGCACAGCAGCAGTTTACATTCAAACGATAAACCGGCTGCTGATGGATCCCAATCTGTTGAATTGCCAGTTTAATATATGTTCAAAACATAAATTCATGAGGTCATCAACGTTGATTGTTTGGGTTTTGATTTGAACCCGTCATAGCTTGTGGCGTACTACTGGTGATCTTCAATGGGAAACCTTTGTAGTACCAGCAGGAAACTGGCCTCCTATTCACCGGGAGCTGTGGAATCTGTTAAAACTTTGACTTCTGCGTTACATTCTGATGTTATTTTTGATTTGGCCTGTACGAGTGAGAGCGATGTTTTCCTATCATGCTCCAACGATATGAAAATTTGTCGTTTTAATTGGAGGCGCGATCAAATTCTCGATGAATGGAAAGGTCATTCTGCTTGTGTGAACAAGGTTCTCTTGCATAAAATCAAATACGCCACCAGCTTAAAAAGCGATTCAGGTGGTTTGGTCATCCAAATGTCAACAAGCTATTTCCTGTTCGAGAGATAAATCGATTTTGTTTTGGAAACCAGGTCAAGAACGACCCGTTTCACAATTGTTGGACGCCCATAAACTTACTATAACATCAATTGTTCTACATCCAAGTAGGTTTTCTCAATTTGGCAGCCCAGTACATTTCCACATCGCAAGCGAATAACGACTTTTTGTATATATGATTGCTTTTATAGGTCAAACGACAATCTGTTCCGGTTCGAGAGATTACAATGTGCGATTCTGGGATATCGCAACTCAATCAATGACCCAATCGTTTGAGGTCAATTTGAACGTCGTGACATGCATGAGATGGATCCCAAACACGCCCGCAATAGTGCAATGTGGTGAAGACCTCATGATCCGGATTTGGGACCAGCGTTCTCCAGATCCTGTCCAACAATTCGAAGGCGGATCTGACTTCCCTGTAAGGACATTTCCGCTTGATTCTTTGAATTTTCATTCTATGCTGATTTAGCTGTGTTGCGACATCAGTGCAGACGGGAATGCATTGACAACGGGCTACAATGGGTTCAATCCCAGCGCTACTGTGCTCAAGCATTGGGATTTGAGGGTTCTTAGACAAACTGGAACGTTCGTAGGGCACGAACAATCAATTCGGGATTGCAAATTTTCAAGTCATAATGGAAGGTAGTTTGATATAAAGGCACATTGCAATGGGACCTAATTGTACTCTAGAGATCTGTTGATTTCTACCGGCAAAGGTATGAAAGTTCTCTGTATAGATGTCATGCACATTCCTCAAGGCCGCCAACAGATCAGACTATAAAAATTTGGGATCCGACAGATTTCACCTGCCTGTCATCAACAACCCAATCAGATATGTCGTACTGCACATCAGTTTGTTTGGATCCGAAGAGGTACCACATGATGATCATGGTTATTGCTGCATTTAAAGTCAGAATTAGGCCAGGTATTGTCCATGTGAGTTGCGCGGAGGCTTTCGTCACAACCTGGGAGATCACCGACGACTTTGCTCTGGATCCCATTTGCCGAACAAGGAGAAACAGGGCGGATAGTTAGCAATATTAAAGTTTAATCAGAAAAATATATAGATGGATAGATATAATTGAAGCAGTGAATGCCGGTTTAGCTTAACACTGATTGGCAAAATGTCTTTACAGGATCGACCGCTCTCACTTCAGATGTGATGGCCTGCAGTTCAATCTGCCGCCTGAGTTGCCTGACTTTCTGCAGAAGCGAATTGAGCAGCAGTTCTTGGGAAAGCGTGTTCTGCCACTTCGGCAAACACGACCAGTTTCGCCAAGCTTTGCGAATGTGAAGAAGCCGAACTAACCGTAGCGATCGGGATAGACAATGTCGCCTTCTTGAAAATTCCAGAGAAGCTGTAGTCCAGGTAGAGAATATTCGCCTCATGATCTTTAGATCCATGTTCCGTCTGAAATGCGAAATCGCAAGAAGCTGACTCTGCCTCCATCGCGAAGTCATGCGCCAAACGATAAGCGTAACATGCCGCTGATGCATGGCCGACCTGGCGACATCTAGCTGCTGAGCTTCAAACAGCCAAGAAGTCAGGCAACGATTACGCCACATGTAAAACGTCGCTGCTTTGAGCGAGCTGTTACAATGAATTGACACTGGCTGACGTTGGGACGTATGATGAAGGCGACGAACAAGCAAGACAGATCGCCACTGCAGAAATGTTCGAATCAACAGCGACCGAATTCGAAATTTCTCCGAGCGGTTTGAAACGAACTCGACGATACGATTAGTGAAGAATGTATCACAGGAAGGCGACAGCGGCGCTGGCGCACCTGGCTGGTTAACCAATACAGAGTCTTTTTGGCAGAGCTGGCTTTGAAGGAAGAGGCAACGCCAATGTAGGAAAGCTTTCGCCAGTTTTAGTTCACGCATGTCGAAGCGCCTGATTACGAATTGTGCCATCTCGGATAGGCGATTGTGGAAACCGACGATGGAATCCGTTCCAGTTCTGTTTTTAGCAGCTTCAGAAGCACAGGCAGCAAATCTCCATCTGTACCAATATTTGGCGCGAAGAGCTCGCTTCTTTTGCCGTTCATGAACCATGACAAATAAGTGAAAATCTTGGTCAACCTGGGAATCTAACGACAACGACCGATCCATGTGAGGAGGAGATAGTTCAGGCGAAGAAGCCAACGCTACCGGTACCTCCGTTAGGGTCGGATTGGTGAGCGCTTGAGATTCAGAAAAAATTGTAGAACGACGAATGACGTCAAATGAACTGGTGGAGGCGACTCGGCTGGAAGGTTGAGCAAACAGTCGTTGGCGAACCCGAACGAAGCATAAACTCCTCCATTGCGAAAATGAAGATTTCAGCAAAACGATCTGTAATCGAATCTTCAATTGATTCGCGACACGCACCAGAGCCGAAAAACGAGCCCATGCTGAGAAAAAGCGTAGAAGATATTTCTTCGAAGCAGCTAATTCGTCAGCACGATCATTGCGGCTCGTTGCCACCCAGGAACGTAGGAAGCGTTTGGCTGCGGCTCTGCGAAGATTTGTATCACTGCACCGAGAAAGAAATTGCTTTGCTTTGGAATGCAATCGATGAAGCCGCAACCATCGCTGGAAATAGCGCATCCGGGTAAGAGTTGAGATTCGTGATTGAAAAGCGCGAACGGCAATATCGGCATTCGATTCAATCAACTGTCGTGTAGTATTGAAGAATGAATGGAAATTCGGTGAAGCAGAGAGTGACTCGAAATGAGACTCTATTCGATGCCAATCGCTTGTTTCTTTGAAAATGGAAGTCAGTTGTAAAACGGAATCTAAATCGCTATCATCAGTGCCGATGGAAATACTACATGATTCTGGGACAGCAGGTACTAAGGTGTTCTTGATACATTCGATCGTTTGAACAACTTCAGAAGGGACAGCAGGCGATATCGAAATGTCAAATGCGAATCGATTTCGCAGACAGTCCTCCCAAACAATAACGTCTTGTTGGAGTTGGCGAAAATCGACCAGCGCTTCCTGGATGTTATCACAAATGTCAGTGATGTTCGCAAACGATCCCAACATGGAAGAATGTTCCGATTGTAGCGAGCGAAGGTATTGTACGAGATTGTGATACTTAGCGGCATCTTCGCGATTTACTTCCAGCGATGATCGAAACAGCTCGCGAAGACGAGCAAAGAAATCGGTAAGCGAGCCACAGGAGCCGAATAAATCGGGATATTCTGAGGTCAAAAGACGCATTTGTCTCAGATCGGTCTGCAGAGGCAATAACGCTGTACTTGAAGTATCAATGAGCGAGAGATCTCGCGAACGTGAACAGACCACGTCATCGGTTTGCGAACTGACTTCTGTAGTAAACCAATTCGATGCAGAGAGAAAACGTTGGCTGAACTTCCGATTGTCACCGAAAAGGGCGACAGCCTTTTCAAGGGATTCACAAATTGCTGCATGAGATGTAACATCCGACAGAAGTTCCATAGCAGGAAGCTCAATCTGAAGCCCTGTCGCCAACTTTCTGCACAATGCCAAAATCCGCTGAAACGATTCGTCACTTTGTTTCGAAATGATCGTCCTATTCAATGGAGCAAAATGTCGATCCGGTTTGCCAGGATCACAGGCAGATTTGGCTACGGCAGATTGCACTTCGGGAGCTGCTTTTTGAGGTAGCGCGGTTTGGCCATCTTGAGCTCGGGAGGAAGACGCAGCGATACAGCTTCCCGAAATCACCTCTGAATCCGACGTACCGCCCAGCTCAGGTACTGAAACGGCAGCGACCATGTCGGTAAAATGGATGTTGGGATCAGTTCGTGACCGCTTCTTTGGTTTCGATGAAGGGGACTCCGACTTCTTAGAAAGGCTAAAAACGATCTGGCGCAGTTTCGAGCACATAACAACAGCTTGCGACAGTTGCTTTCGAAGCTCAGCAATCTCCTGGTCTTTGGACGATGGCTGCAATAAAGATACTGGGTCTTTGAGGATGTCGTCGCGAAAATCAGATGCTGAAACTGAGGTTTGCGGTCGTCGTTGAAGTTTCGCGCATCTTTCGTGAGCTTCAGAAAGTTGGCGGCGAAGGTCCGAACACTCTCCTTCCTTTGCAGCAAGCGCAGAATCTGAAGAAGCTGGGAAAACAGTGGCATCGTGCTGCTGTTGAAGTTTCGAACATCTCTCGACTGCTTCTGAAAGCTGACGCCGAAGCTCTAAACACTCTTCTTCCTTTGCTGCAATAGCAACTGATTCTGATATAATACTAGAACTTGCAGCAGCACCAGCATTCGCCTTAGGATCTACAGAGGGCCCTGGATGAAGATCGGTGAAATGACCTTGAGCGGAGAGAGCCTCGGGAGCCCGTAAGGTTGAAGAGCTAGTCCGCTCTAGAACGGAGCACTTGTCAACTGATTCCGAAAGCCTCCGGTGCAGTTCTGCGATTTCATTGTCTTTGTGAGAAGCAGCAGTAAAAAGCTCAGTGTTCTGTCTCTCCAGAGCGGAACATCGTTCATTCGCCTTTGAGATTTTTGCTTGGAGAGCAGACCACTCCGCCTCCTGAATATTTAAAATGCCGGGATCGACAGCAGCAGAGCTCGTCGTTCTCTCGCGATCCAGTTGGTCTCTGAGCATGACGATTGTTCTTTCCAAGCGACGAATCTTTTCTGTGGCACCGCTTTCATCGTTGTTGATCTGAGTCTGGGATTGCGAATCGGTGATTTCAACCCCTAAAGTCTGGATATCCACGTCACGAACAGGGTTGGCATCGACCTGAGTTGAGTGGGAAGCCTTCTCAACTGGATCGACTGAGAAGGTTGACAGATAAAAATCTGTAAAGTGTCGAGTCGGTGATCGAACGTTATCCGTTTGGACCTCAACCGAATCCGTGGTAGGAGTGGATTCGACGACATCGCATAAGAGCCGAACCTCTTCGGTTTGAATTTCGGCAGAACACATCTGAGGAGAGTTACAAAAAGATACAGTTCGTAGAACAGAACCGCAGTCGATGCAATGATTCAAACGTGTCGAGGAGAATCGATCGATGGCGCCCATCCATCTAAAACAAATTAGCACTGGAGATTGATCATGATCGGACCAACCTCCAAAAGACGAGTGCTTTTAAGCGGCGTTTTTTTAGCTGTTGAAGCGAGCGAAAATGCTTCTTATCGCTAGAAAAAGATCTCCATGCATGGAAGCAGCTCGACAGAGATTGGAACCGTTGCTGGGCGCGGTGTTCAACAATTAGCTCACCGTGAGCTATTCGTAATTGGTCGCATCTCTGACGCCAGCGATTAGCATATATGCGAATCCAACGAATCCAGGAGCTGACAAGCGCAGCTTTCCTCCTAACAGACACTTAGTTAATACCGGAATAAAGTAGACACGAAAATATGTATTACCGAAGTTCAGACTGTCGCAGAGAATTGCCACTACTCAATCTCCATTTTAGAAAGAACATTTTACTCAGATGTCTCCTCTGGAACTGGTACAAAAATATGGCAATATGGTTCAAATCCCGACGAAACTTGGCCTCCTGTTTCTGAATGTACCATCTGTAAAAGTGCAATGATTTATCCTAGAGCATCGTCTTAATAAATCGGAATGGCGAGCACAACTAACTTACCGTTTTCGGTTGATAGCGAGCAATTGCATTGGAGCATGTTGTCAGGGCCCTTTGCGACCCGAAACGGGTCTTCCACACATAGAACGCCACACACTTGCGTCTTTGATTTTGTATAGCGTAAAATCGGTCATTTCGACAAACGAGCAAGCGAAGCAGACCCGAGGCACGAAAGCGAAGTGTCTAAACGCACTCAAAACTATGAACATTTTCGGAAAGAGCAGGCTACATTCGATTGCGCAGCGATATTGGTCAGGGTGTTGGCGACTAGTTCGGACGCGATTCGCTGATCGTCTTCCTCGCGATCTTCAAGCGGAACCGCAAAGAACGAATCAAACTTGCTGAATCCAGAGCGAATTGCTTTCGACAGACTCTGCAACTCATGCTCACCGATCTGATTCGCCAATCTCAGTCGAGCCAGCTCGCTTTTCAGATCAAGAACCGGATCCAAAGTATGGCGCCGTGTAGTCGTTTCTACAGAAGCGATTTAACAAAAATCGGGTTGTTCAAGCATAAGATACGTATTGAAAAGGCACTGGTAAATTCAGAGTCGAGATCGGGAAGATAAGAGGTGATTTGGGCTTCAGAGTCTAGGTCCAGCTCTTGATTGTAAAGAGATGGGGACGGCGTTTGGGTATAGTCGGCCAACAGATCGTAATGGTCATGATGGCGACTGTCGCGGCCACCATTCATATGGGGGCTCGCTCCCTCCTTTATTCCCTCTCCCCTGTTTCTCTTCTTGATGCGGTCAAGGCAGGATTATAGAGCTTCCCGCACTCCGCTTCTGTCCATGTTAACGTTACATTGCTGGGCTGCTCTCTTTTACCAACAGGGATAGCCAGATGTGAAAGGTCGCATTGTTGATTGACACCCGTTACTGTTATCAAACATGGGTGAGAGAGCAATCGCAGCAGCGGGTCCATAAGCAATGATGTATGCCGTTCAGAGGTCTGCATCCGACTATGTTCTTGCCTGCCAGTAATCGTGAACACTAAGCTAGCGGTGCCATCTCCCATGTATACAAATTTATCTGCAACCCTCCAAGCAATGTCTTCTAAAAAACTGGTTTCACATTTTATGTATTGATTTTCTTTTCAATATGCCAGCTGTTTGCTTTGCGTGAACCTCATCATGATATCAAAAGAATGCTCTGGCTGGTCCAGCGGCACCATATGGCCAGCGTCATAGACCACAAGATGGGTCAGGTTGCCACCGGATCTAATATAGCCGCCGAGAGTGTCGCGATTTCGCCAAGCTCTTCGGCTGTTCAGGAACTCGTACTTTCCGTCCCATACTAAATACTGGTCTAGAAGATCTTCGACGCCCAAATAGTTGCAGACCCAGTCATATTTCCCATTTACCACCAGGACACGTGCTTTCTGAACGACAAGCTCCAAGAATGGCAGTGACGATACCTATTGCGAATTAGCCTGAATCACAAATAAGCTTAAGGGGAGGCCGACCATATCGTCTTCTCGCAATGTATCGAACACTTTGACGCCATCATCTTCGTTCCAGAGATGGTTACCAGCGTTTAACGCTCGTCGAACATGTGATTGTGCCAGCCATCGATCCATAGCGCCAGGGTCGTCGGCTGTACCGCTCGTATCGCGAACATCATAGGGCGAAAAGCCACCGCCGCATTTGTAAATGTACTCGGCGGCCTCATCCCAAAGCTTAGCCGATTCAAGCTTCTGTCCGCGTTTGAACAGGTCGATACACTTCTCCATGAGCGTGTCAGCGTGTACTTTCTGCTCTTTTGTCAGAAGGCCGAAAACGTCAGCATGCGTTGTATAGGCTGGAATCTGAGCTTCTGGATGGACCCATGGGCTGACAAGCACGATTCCATGAAGATTGATGCCTTCTTCCAAAAGACGAGCGCCGATGGCAGGGACCCATTTCCCGGCGTACGATTCCCCGGCGATATAGAGTGGACAAGAAGCGAATTCTGGATGCCGATCCCGGAATCTGCCAATGAACTCCAGCATGTCGTTGGCCGCTTGCGTATCATTACGAATGTAACGATCTGGGCTGTTTGTGTATGAGAATCCAGTGCCGACAGGAAAGTCGATAAACATGATATGGGCGAACTGATTCCAGGCATGCTGATTTGGTGTAAGGTTGAGGTCCTCATCGACTGAGTATGGGCCAATTTTTTCAGTCAGCGACCCATACATAGATGAAGCTCCCGGGCCGCCCTGCAGCCAGATAATCAGCGGCGACTTAGCGATCTCGGTCTCATTGCGATTCTGAAAAAGCCAGTAGAACAGGTTTGTATCAGTCTTCTTGTCAATGGACAACAGACCAGCGTATTGCTTTTCGAGCGGGCGTCCGAATCCAGGAAGGTTGTTGACGGAATCTTGAAGTGATAATAGTGGGATAGGAGCAGGGCGATGTGGAGGTAGTGTTGGCGATCGTAGAGCTGGGGTCCTCTTGGCCGTAACATCGCCAAATACAAAGAGTGAGAACGCTGCGATAACCAATAGTGCCATGGTTTGGCAATCGTTATGCTATTAGGATATGGAATGTCACGACAAGTTCCGGTTAAGGTTCCGATTGATCCTTCTGCTTAGTGATTAATTTCTTATCAAGGACCCCCAGCGTCCGAGGCGGTTCGAGATGGAAGTAGCAGTCGGCTGCCGATAAGCATCATTTCGCATGCAGATAGGGTAGATGCATTTTCAAAATATGCATCCTGTTCTGTTTAAGTAGAGCCCAATCAGGCGACGATGTCGACAACCTTGTTTTGCAAATCTGCGATTGAAATTCCGGTTGGGAAAACGCATAGGCTCGTATAGACATAGCAAAAGTTCATCGTCAAAGCGTTGATTCTGATTTAACCAATAATTTTTGAATGCTTTGCCGTCTTATTGAGTCAACAATGTTGCACAAGTAATTAGTTTTGCTAAATACAATTGCTAGCTGATTGGATTCTTTGTTTTCGAATGAAGAGTAATTCACGGAGAACATTGCAAATTCTCGCCATACGATGTCTTGCTGTACTCTTAGAATCCATGTCTCAATTCATGGTACTTGTCTGGACGGCAAAATACTGAGAGCAGCAAACTTTGAAGAATCCTGATTTTGCCAAGGCACAATGCCTAAATCTTCCGGCCACATGCTTGGCAAAGAGCTGCACCGGCTACAGATCAGTGGCTAAATGAGTATGCCAAAATTTCTGCAGGAAACAGCTAAACAGCTCAACTCGAAGTGGTAACGTGCAGGCAGTTCGGCTGACACTGTTGCAAATAAGTTTCGCCTATTAACCATCAGCAATCGGCTCAATTTCCTGCTTTAATCACAGGCACAAAAGAAATGGACAGAATCCGGTCAATTTTCATCAGACATTCTCTCTATTGGAATCACAGTCGTTCTTTGCAAACGAGATGAAATTTGACAATCAATGTGCGCAATGGGAATCCCGTCTCCTTGGTCATTGGTCAAGGAATTGTCAGCATCAACATCAGCATGCTATTGGCGTGAATGCCCATACTATGGAGAACATTCTCGAAACTGCTTAGAAGCAAATGTAATCATCGCAAAAATCTGTGATAGGACTGCAATGGAGTAGCGACAAGTCGAGGGGGTCAAACTCTCCGTTGGATAGCCGCTGGTGGATTTCCAGACTTAAATCTGGTGCGAGTCACGCAGTAAACCTTGACTCAACCGGAGCTCCAGTTGCGCAGAAAATTCTTAGGGTTTTGTCCTGTGCCGGGCAGCTGCCTCGTGGGGAGGGATTCAGTTTGTTATTTGTCGCCCAATCTCTTTATCAGTACCCTTTATTGATTTGATCGGCGTCGTGAGCTCTGGATCCTATTCGTCGAGCCACCTCATACGTCGCTGTTATAATATACCGCGCCTGGCGACCGCCTTGATTTCCGCTCCAAACCGCCGGTGAGCATGATAATGTCTAACACCCGTCCCCTAACCCTTGCCTTAGATTCTCTACCATGTTTGTTTTACCGCCCAATTGTTCGACCGACCGAATGGCTCCTTGCTTAACAGCTCGTGGCTGCTCGGCCGAAGGTCATTGTCAATCACGACCGTTTTCAAGCATGCCGTCCACTTCGTCTTTGATTAAGCATTTGCCTGGATATGGAATCCCGGACGAGCCGCAATACGCTGGACTCGTGAACATCGAAGAAAAGACGAGCTCCAATCTCTTCTATTGGCTCATTCAGAGCAGCAAAGATGAAGTGGTCGCTAAATCACCGTTGATTATCTGGTTACAAGGGGGGCCTGGCGCCTCATCCTTGTATGGCCTATTAGGCGAAAATATTGGACCGTATTCAGTTAATGAAGATCTGAAACTATCACCTAATCCTCATTCGTGGCATCATCTGGCACATTTGATGTTTATTGACTATCCTGTCGGAACAGGATTCTCTTACACTAACTGCCCTGAACGATATGTTCGAAACGATGCTCAAGGGGCTCAAGATTTTCTGCAATTTCTGCTGAAGTTTTACCACAAGTATCCTCAATTTCGCAAATGCGATCTGTACATTACAGGCGAATCCTACGCTGGCAAGTACGTGCCTGCCATTGCTGATCGGATTCTTCGCTGGAATGAAGGCGCCGACTGCTGCGACCAGTTGATCAATCTACACGGCGTCGTGCTTTGCAGCCCATGGATTCATCCTGAGGCTCAGACTCCGGCATATACCGAGCATGCACACCGCCATGGATGTCTTACTGATGATCAGAAATGTCATGCTGACGACCTCATGGAAGAATGCGTTCGGCTGTTCCGTCAAGGCGAAATGCTGAAATCCACCAAGGTTTGGGATGAGGCCGCTGAATACATCTACAAATGCGGTGGTGGATTCTCTCCATATGATGTTCGTGATAAGAGCGGGACAGCTGATTTGCCTGGTCCAATGGACCGGTGGCTGGCTCTGCCTGAAGTTCGGAAAGCTCTTCACGTCGGTGATCGTGTCTGGAATGAGGACAATGGCGTGAAAGTTTTTGAAAGCCTTCGTGAAGACGACATGATTGGATCATTACCATTTTTGGAGCACGTCGTTCGAAAGACACGCGTTCTTGTCGTAAATGGCGAGTACGACTGGGTCTGCAACTATATCGGTATCGAAAATCTTCTGGACCAGTACTTAATGTGGGACGGGAAGCACGAATTCGTGAAAAGCAGGAAAGCTTGGCGCCATCGGGAAAATCTCGGCGGCTATATGAGGACTGGCGGCAACCTGACCCATCTCGTCGTCTACGACGCCGGTCATATGGTGCCATTGGATCAGCCCGAGATTTCGTTTGATGTTATGATGAAATTTACGCAAAGTCGAAAGGTCACAAAAAATTAAAAGCAAATAAAATAAATATTTATGTAATGCGCAACCCATCTTCATGGCTATACTCTCGTCATCCCCTTTTGAGAGCCACGTTTGTAGCTAATTCTTTGACTATTGCAACAACCTTCATATTCGTGAAGGCAGATAGCCTTCGATTTTTCGGAATCAGTTTTATTCTGACATTGAGCGATCTTGGTTCCGTGCTTGATCATCAAATGATCTATGTACAAAAACACTGATGTCAAAGCACAGTTAAATGTCCTCTTGTTCTGACAGCTTCGTTGCCGCCGTGCCCATGAACGACAAGAATTATCTGTGATCTACAACACTGGCATTGAAAGCAGAAGAGCTTCATGTACTCGTTGAGTTAATGGGTTTCTTGCTGGCTGAGCCAATGCAGTAGTTTTGTAAAGTGGATGGAGGGATTTATTGAGAGATCTTTTCTCCAAAGTGAAATGAATCAGAATTTCGAAACGCTCTTGTCCGTCAAAAAGGCCAAATATTCTTTTTGGAATTTTTCAATACTCATCAGATTGTGGTTGTTTGAATCTAGAGCTGTCACATCTGATAATGAATGCTGTCGGCTTGGATACTTTTTCGAATTCTGGTAGCAATCTAATCCCGTTATACACCCTGGCATGCTCTATTTGTGAGATCACATTCAAACTGTGTTTACACTTCATTTTCACATCTTGGTTAATGGATAATACACGCAGACAATCATCATCTCAGGCTGCATCTGTTACGGCCGTCTATAATCCAAACTCATACTTCCAACATCCAGCCCTGTTCATTAGACTGAGATAAACGACCTTGATTGGCGGAATCGTATTCTCATTATGCATTCAATGGTAATGATAGCCGATCGGAAAGAGATAAACGTCGAATCAAAAATTGGAGGACAATCTGATTTACATCCTTCTGAACGCCAAAAAATATTATTGAATTTAATTAATAGAAGCAAACCTTTTGGCGATTTGCTCATTTTCATCGATATGCCATAGAGCTAGGACGCCAGCGGATCCACCGACCGCTAGCAGCATCGGGTCCTCTCGATTGAAATCCAGCGAAAACACATCGCCAACCTTGAGATCCTTCTCGGCGACCGCCTCAGCTCTCAATTCGGAGATGTCCCATACTTTCACGACTTTGTCGGTACCACCGGTCGCCACCAGTCCCTGCGATTGCGCGCTGAACGCCAACGCCGTACACGATCCTTCATGCGCCTTCCATTCCAGCAACGTCGCGTCGGAGCCGCTTCCTCGTCGAACATCGATCAGTCTGACGAGGCCATCTTCGCTGGTGACAGCGAAAATCGCCGGGTTCGCAACATTCCACTGGATCTGTTCAACATCGGCCGCGACCTCGTATTGTAACGCCTTGGATCCTGACCGGCAGTCGACAACATGGACTCGTCGGTCGTAAGCGCCAGACGCCAGAAGGCCAGGCTCGACAGGATGCCATTGAAGAGTCTGAACTTTATCTGTATGATGACGAAGGATAGTGGAGGGCGCGGCCTTCGCCAAGTCCCAAAGCGCGATAGAGTGATCAGCTGAACCAGAAGCTAATAGATGTGATTGGATGGGTGTCCATGAGAGTGACATGACGGCGTCGGTGTGATGGTGGCTGAGGACGCTGACCGGCTCCAACACGTCGATCACGTCCAGGTTCCAGATCTCGATCTCGGGCTGGAACGTGCCGATGGCCACAAACGAGCCCGGGTTCGAGGATTGGCGGAAGTCGTGGTTCAGCCATTGCAGGCAAAGCGGGAATGACGGCAGGATGAAATCGTGATGGACGAACAAAGATCCGGATTCCGAGTCGTAGACCTGCATCTCGAGCGAGAATTCGTCGTCATCGGCGCGGCCGACAAGACAGATGCGATCGCTTTCTTTCAGTTCGTAATCTTCGTGATCAGAAAGGTCGTCAAGGTTGTCAGCCTCCATGATGTCTTCGTTATCGACGATGATATCATCGGCGGCCGTGTATTTCGGCTTGTTATTGTCGTCTTCGCGATCATAGTTGTCGAGATCGAGGGCGTCCAGGAACTCTTTCTGTGACAGATTTGCGACTTTCTCGTCGACGTCGGACGATTCGGAGTCGACGCCGGTCGCCTGCTGGGCGACCTTCAGCTCCTCGGGGGAGATTTCATAGCGCTCGGGAACCCGTAAACAGGCGCCGGCTGGAACCCAACGGACGGCCGAGATCATGTCGATTATGACGCAGTCCGAAAATGATCCGTGGCGGACCGGAAAGTTTTAATTGGATTTTTACGATTTTCCCTCATTTTCTTTCGATAAATATTTGCGGGTTTCTGTCACTTTTTTTACACAATTGCGGTGAAGAGGACATCGATCCACACTGAGCTGATGAGAGATCGCGAACACAATGAAAGCTGTCAGGGAAATATTATTGCTTTATTTATTTACAGAAGTATCACTTAGGCATGAATAATTTAGTTTCGTGACTCACGTTAGCGGTAGCGTCTCTGCGTCTTCGTTTGACTCCGACTTTCTTCGCTTTGGCTGTGGCCTGCACGCTGTTAAGCTATAGCCTGGCGGGATGCAAGGCCAGAAATACGGGCCGAATGGTGGCGGTTCGGTTGTCCTGTTTAACGTCAACATCGGAATTACATTATTCGATTTCTGCATACCACCATCCATAAGCAATCTGCGGTGGCTGTTTGAAGAATGGAAACTCGGGCGTTGATGGGTTCGGCGCCGTTGTTGGCGGTGGAGGTGGCGCTCTAGCAGTCGGAGGACCAAGCATTGGGGTCGGGTGGATTGTAGAAAGTCGCGGTCGTCGTCGATCCATTGGCGTACTGGGCCCAGGCGAGAATAACGGCGAGAATGGCACCATCGGAATCGGCCTCGGGGTCGGCTCGGAGCCGCGTTTCGAATCGGCAGCCACTGGCGAGGGCGACGGGCATGGTGAACGCTGCGACAGGTCCCTGCAGGTGAAGTCCATGTCCGGTTGCCGGCCAGTACGAAGCAGGCAGGTCAGCCTGGGAGAAATGTGAAATCACGCGCCAAATCGACCAAGCTCGCAAACCGTGGGGCGGTGGGGCCGCACTTTCGTTCGTCCCGAAGTCCCCAACTTTTTGATTGATTTGGGCGTTGTGATTGCGAACAATTCTATTTAGCTGTCGAGTTAAATCTCTCCCGGAGAACAAGTCCTCCCCCAGCATATTATGCAACGAGTCTTCAAACTTTGGCTATTGATTTATGCTCGATGATGGAATGCCAATATAATATTTAAACAAAGTGATGCTTATACCTTTATTTTTAGGGGTTTCATCTTTGATTACTCGAATAGACCATAAGACTACCGTAGTGACTGTTAATTCCCAGCTCCAGATCTTCATCATCCATGATGGTAGCTTGCAGCTGTGGGCTGTGACCAGGCAATAGATTTGAGCGGGCTATTTGCTGATTAATGCCATCTGAGAGGTTGGTCTTTGCCTCTTTACAAGCCATACACTGTGATAATCCTCAATTCTGATGCCATTGTATTTTCAATTGTACTTCAGTAGATAGCTATTGGATAGCAGAGCTTCCTGTTTTGAAGATAAGCAAGAGGGACAATTATTTGAAAGTCCAGATATGTTCTTCGCTTTAAAATTTGAATTGCTCATCTACTGCTGATAACGGGTGAATTACTGTAACGCCCCGAAATCAGTAGTAGGGGTTCTGGAGTCTATTTGGGCAATTTGCCTAAATTTTCCAGCCATGCGTTTTGGAAAGAGCGCCGCCGGTTGACCATAAATCAGCAAACTAGTCGAATTCAATCCAATCCAATCTACTGCTGATGTTGCTTGATTTGCTTTTTCTATTTTACAAAAAACTTCATTCAAGAGGCCTATATATTAACAATGATACAGCTGGATTCGAATCGCATGCTAGGATTAGTGTCTGAATTAATTATGCGACAAGGCTGATTCAATACGGTTCATTTTCACATGGTACCAACATAACGGAATGCTGGACAAGTTTCGAGTTCCAAAATCGCACCCACTTTCTTGAAAATACAGTACAAGCGAAAAAGGGTGAAGACTGACGTGTGACGACTGACGAGTGACGAACCTAATCTGTTGGCGACCTGACTGAAATGCGATATCTATTTGCGAATTTTGCGCGAGTTTTGCGGTTTTTTTCTATAGGTTCCTCTCTTTGTCTGGATCTCACCATCATGCCTTCAGTGTCGAGTAGCAGTGACAATGGACCATGTCGTGTCCAAAACTGTCGCTAACCGGAAATTCTCACGGGAGCCCTGTGGCCCAACTTGAATTCGACATGGGACTCTCCCAACTTGCAGATGAATTGGGTTCTGAGCCCATCAAACTGGATCTGAAGCTAGATGGTTTCATAGCCGAGCTTCTTGTCAAAGACGGATTCGCACTGGCTGCCAGCCGCAACGGCATGCCTGTTGACAGGAACCTGAAATGGGCTACAGCATGCAGGAAGGTAATGCACAACTCGTGACCTCTTCCGATCAATTTCAAATCTGACTGTATCAATCAATCTACAGCAAAAACGCTATCATGAAGGCTTGTCTTATCGCCAAATGGGTCTGCACCGCCGATCCGGATGTGAAACGTCGAGCAGCTGACGCTCTGGACATGGTGGACCAGGGAACGATTGCTGTCATGGACTCTGTTCTCGCTGCCGCTATCGAACGAACGCTGTGCCGCGTCTACTGCTTTCCAACTTCCAATAAGATATCACAGGAGCTGCAGTTCTGGCAGTGCCAAAGGACCGAAGATTTTTCCAAGATGCAATCGTTGGACCGCATGTTCATCCGGTTGAGGCAAGTACGCCAGGATATGTCAAAACAGTTGTCAATGTTTCCAAATATCCGACAATTGTTCCAGCATGGGTCGGACTATGACTCGTCTTCACAGCATCCGGTAACTTTATTGGCTTGGTTTGATGACGGCAGGTCTGAAATTGTTCCCGGGTAGCTGAGCACGGCAGACGGCAGTGCCATCCACAGTTCCAACTCCTCCACTAGTTCAGACGAGCGTCACCTGGTGTACGTCAACGGGATGGGAGTGGGGTCGCGATTGCCCCAGTTGAACGACAGTGAACTAGCGATCTGGTCTCTATTCTTTCTTTTGCAGAAGAAGCAAACATGTCGAGATTATGGCGTTGGCAAGAACGCTTTCCTGTTCAGCACCATTAGCCAGAATGCTCTCAGTTTTGTAGAAGCCAGATGTTTTGATGATGGGGATCGGCTCTGGCAATGTTTGGTCAGTACAATTTTGAAACTGCCGTATTGTGCCGACATCAACTGGGACGAGGTCGCCATGGTCGAAGTCCCTTCCAGGAACAGGACCCGCGGGATGATGAATAGGTGGACTCGAAACCTCTGCAATGCCTGGGGATGTCTGCCTTTCTGTAAAGATGGTTTCTCCAGATTCTGGGACCTTTGGCAGCAAGCTGCCGAATACGTTACTGTCAAATGGTCAGGAGATTCCGAGCCTGAGATCAATGATGAGATTTCGGAGGTTTTCTATCTGATCACACACCTGGTCTATACCGGTACCTGCTACATGTCACGCGCCCTATGCTTATGTATAGCATCGTAAAGATGGAGCGGCTGGTCGCATATGCCCCTCGCCACCTGAAGTTGTCGTTTACGAGGTGATTGGATTCTGTGTTTATGCCATCACCTGATCACCAGGCAATCTGACCTGATGTTTGTTCAGCTGGCTGTATACCAACAAACAGATAGAAGTACAGCCTTCGGGATTGGAAGACCCGTTCCTTGCCCAGAATGGCAACCAACCCATTGACTGGGAGTGGATTTGCGATTGGGCGGATGTCGTGAAGCTCGAAACCATGGTCTTTTGTCGATTCGGAGAGAACACCGATATCGACAAAGCCATAAGACAGTTCCAGAGGATCTGTGAGCGCGGAGGACGATCCAACAGCGTGTTCGATATAGCCATGGATTGCCGCCTGGATTTTGACGAAGAGCTGGTCGTTTTTCAATCGACAAATGGCTCCGTTCAGGTATCCGTCACTCCTCTGAAGATTTCCAGCATTAAATCTGTTACAGATCCGCAACCTGTTCGCAGGTTTGCACAACGATTTGGCAGCCGACGGCTCGAAGATCGCTGCAGGAACGGTCACAGTCCAGGCCGACGACACGGATTTGATGATATACAATCCTGTGATCCATTTCCATCGAGCCACTCGGTTCAAGTGGAAGAAGTTTCCCAATGCACGAGCGGCCATGGGACGGGCCTGGGAGAAACTCCTCCTGCAAGTTCCGAAGCTGAGAAAAACGTGGTCGCGTTACGCTTGTATCAACTTATATTTTCTC